>JAJOOS010080427.1:0-26077 GCA_029582725.1 Solanum chiquidenum | reverse complement strand
ACACTTTCCACTAAGTCACATTCATAACGAAGAAGATAGTAAGTTCTCTCAGAAAATAAAAATCACCTGAGAATCTGAACGAATAAATCTGATTCCCCTCCCAGGATATATCTTGGCACCACTAAAACGACAGAGTTCCGTCCTGAAATCAGAATCAACAATAAAACACTAAATTAATCACTTCTACTTTAATTTTGTGCAATACAAGGAGACAAATTCAAACTAAACGAAGCTAGAGAGTTTATGCAACATAACAACTATAATAATTCCTCCATCATGAGCAGGGACCATACATACTAAAGTCTGTTTGAAAATTATCAAAAACTCAGTTCGCAATTTCTTCTCTTTTTTTTTTGTTTATGCAAAACTTCATCCTTGTTCATATTACTTGTGCTAAAAGCAGTTAGGTTTTCCCAATGATATAGTTTTTTTCAAATCTTTCAACTAGCTTTGCCAAAATGAAAGCAACATTCAACCTTCACCAAATGCAACAATGAAGCATCTACTGAGAATTTCACTACATATTCACATTTAATTATGCAATTCGACTATAGCAAACAAACAAAAACGTCGATAAACGAAGAATTTAATAATACTCTCCGTAGAACTAATACTCCGATTAGCAAACAAACAAAATGGACACAAAACAGGTACTTATATATAAGTCAACAAAAACCGCCATTAATGTGAATTACATATGATAAATTGATAATCAAAACAAAGTTACAAATGATCTAACATGAATCTCTGAATACACGAAAATTACAAAATGCTAAAAACAAGAAAAATTAATAAATTAAGGGCATATATACAGCATTCTATTACATACATGAAACATATAAAAAAGTAAGTAGAGATGTAGATGATTTACTTGAGCACCATTGCTGATACAGCTGCAAGCTTTCTCCGTAGTGATGTTCCAAAAATGGAGAAAATAAACCCTAGTCAACAAACCCTTATAGTGGAAACTGTATGAAAAATTGGGCCCAAAAGAAAAGCAAATCTATCGTAAGCCCAATAAGTGGTTGCTCATGGCCCATGGGCCATGTATTGGGCCAGTCCAATAATCTTCAACTTCTCGGACACGTTTCATTGGGTATCCTCAAAGTAGGACACTATTTGTATGTGGAAAATCGTGTTTCGTAAAAGGATGAATCAAATTATGACACGTGGTTAAATTAAACCCGAAGAGATGCATGATACAACCTGTGGAAATTTGGAAGGATTGATCCCGGTGTGATCCTAAGCGACGTGATACTAACCCGAATAAAGTTGTTTCCTAATGGGGCACCCCCACGAGACCTTTCCTCGGGAGCTGGACATGCTCTTAATGACTCCCGGGGAAACAAAAAAAAATCAATCTCGAGTCTTGCACTAACATGTCCTCAATCAGCCTCAAGTGTAGTGTTAGAGCTTAGGCACGACTACTAACTAGCCTTTTCAGTGCTAAGTGTGTGGTCAAGGAATGATGGTTCAACTTTTTAGCCTATAAAAGAGTCCTCCCGAAAGAACATAAGACATCAAAAATCCATCAATTCTTCGAAAGTCTTTTTATCTTCTTTACTTAGAATCTCCCTCAGAGAAGCTTTGGACCTTCTCCTCACTTGTTTATTTCTTTCCTTTTAGCGGTTTATATTCTTGTATTGATCCAATGCCTTAGTGTTTTGGCCTAAAAGAAATGATTTTTATGGACCTTACTTAATCCACTTATTTTTAATCACTTTTCACAAATTTTATTGTTAATCAAAACGACGATTTTTTCGATAAATAGCAATGGCGTATTTAAAAACATGATTGTCAATTGGTCAACCGTTGGAACACTTCCATCCAATAACTACGTGAACACAATACAATATCACATCATATCAAACACAAAAGAAAATAGCTCTTATTAATTCATAATGGTGCACAAGTATGAAGTATAACAATCTATATCGATCCATTTAGCAAAATCAAGAATCTTAAAACCACAACCCTCCAAAAAAAAACTACATTTATACTTAAAATTGATAGTTTCCTCTCTCACAAACCAAAATTTTTAATTCAAAATTCATCAACATCATGAACTCGAAAATTAAGTCTTCGAAGCCAAATCGAATGAAGAATCATATGAAACACATCATATCTTTTTGGAGGTGAATTAACCTCAAAATGCCTCCTCATTTGAATTCCCCTCTTTTGCATCACCAAATACTTATCTTGAGGAATATCCATAAGAATTTTCTTAAGATTAGGAATATCCTTAACATGAATTGTAACAACAAATGTGTCCCAATCAAGTACATCACTAAAAGGTGTCACATAATTATCCTTAATTAGGACAGGTACACATCCCATGTAAAGTCCCTCAACCATTCTTGGACTTGCAACTTCATATCCACTTGGACATATACAATATTTACTCTTTCTTATCATGTCATAATATGAAACACCTTTTGGTAAGTACTTGTGAATTTGAACATCTTCATCTTTACTATTTTCCCAATGTTGTAACAAAATTGGCCTAATTGGACCATGAACACCTCCGGCAAAGAACACGAGAACGGGGCGATCGGAGGGCGGTGGACCGCCTAGTAGGCCTTTGGTTGTGCCTAAAGGGAGATGGATTTCTGGAATTGAGACATCCTTTGTTGGATTGAATTTTTCTGAGGTATTGGCATTGCATAAAGCTCTAATTGAGTTTTTGTACAAGTGTGGTATAGCAAAGGAAATTTCAGGGCCCTGTATAATAAACACAAATTAAATCAAGAATAAGATACTATCATTAAAAATATATTAGTAGACATCAACAACAATAATATATTCAGTGTAATTTCATGGATGACATCTTAAAAGGATATAGAATGTATACAAACTTTATCGCTACCTCCTAGAGATATAACGTAAAGTATCACACGACAATTATCTATAGAGTCATAGAGAGGACTATTATTAAAGAATATAACACATGTGTGCTTGGCACTAGTTATCGTGAATACAATTCTCCATTCGTTTCAATTCATGTGATATATAATTTGATTCAATGATGAGTTTCAGTAAAAAAAAAAAAAAAAACGTTATTGAAATTTATGATCTTAAATGACATAACATTTGTATGGCTATAAAAGCTTCTCGTTAATAGCAAAATTAGAATTTTATAATTGAATATTCTAAATATAAAATATTTATTTATTTATTATAAGAAAATAATGTCACATAAATTAAAAGGGAGGAACTATAATATTCAAAAAGTTTCAATATTTATTTTATTTTTAATTTTACAAAGGCTACCACTCAAGACTATATCAAATGAGGAATAAAGGAAGAGTATGGTTTCACAATTAAATTTCATATCAAGTAAAAAATTACGACAAACAAAGTGAAAAACAATGAGACGATGCTTGTAATAAAGTATCTATTCGAGTACTTTGTCTATCGTACTCCAAATTCAATCATTTTTTTGAGAGAGAACCAATTGTTATGTAAATAACGTTCTAATTAACTTATATACACCGACAGTATAAAATGAATTCAAGAAACTTACCCAATCATGACAAGCAAGCATGAAATGATCAGCACCAAGACTTCTATTCCAATAAGGATACTTTTGAGAAATGACATTAACATAATCCATTGTTGTGTTCTTCATGAGACCCCATTCATGTGATTCAGCCACATATATGAATTCAATTAGCATTGTAACACTTAATGGCAAGAAGTATACATGAGCTTTGTTTGGATTTTCTGTTCTGAATTTGCTTACTTCCATTGCTTGAATAAAATAACCTTCAATAGCATATGTATGTTTGCATGGACCAAAATGATATAATGGGGGTTCCCCTTCTTTGTACACATATACCTTGAATTTTTTCTCCATTTCTAAATAGCTCCTACACATTTGAGAAATGGATTTCTGAGTTAGGCGGAGTCAGAATTTTAAATTTATAAATTTTGAGTTCCAAAAAATATAGCTTTTTGAGTTTCTAATATATTATTTATACATATTATATCAAATATAACTTAAACACCAAATTCTAAGATTATTTTATATCCGTCAGAGGTTGGAATAATAGCATCGAGATTAGTTATCCCTATAAATTAGTAAAAATGACGAAAAAAATATCCTTGGGATACCTTAAACCAGTGGCGAAATAAGAAATTTCGTTAAGGGTGTTCAAGATTTCATATATTTGTTTGAAAAAATAATACTTGACCTGTATACTTCGAATAATTTATATATATATATATATTATATTTTTTTGATGAAGGGTGTCCGACTGACCACCCTGAGTTATACTCCCTCCTTTCACATTAGTTGATCACTTTTCATTTGACACGGTGCTTAAGAAATTATTAATAAGAAGATGATTTTACTAATTCACCTCTAAAAAACTTCTTGAAATTGTACAAACAAATGTGAACTTTCAAAAAGAACTAATTGCAAGGGTAATATAGAAAAAAAATTAATACTTTATTGATTTAATAAGGTGATCAACTAATATGGGACAACTATATTTAATATAATGATCAACTAATATGGGATAGAGGGAGTATGTGGCTACACCACTGCCTCAAACCCTTTTTCTACTGAATAATAAGTGAAGGATATTTTTGTAAACGAACAACTTCTTCCTAGAAAATATACAATGATGCTACTTCTACATAACAAACCAAATAGTCAATAACAAGAAATAATACGTGTCAGAATAACTGATCCCAACATAATTTGTATTCAAACCAAACGATCCCGGAGAATGGTATAGTATTATACAACATACCTGTGGAAGGAAGTAGCATTCAAGTACATAGGACCATGAGGAATATATTCATCATCTTCTTCTTCTGTATGATTACTTTTGTTTTGTCTTAATAATAATATTGCAGCTCTAGCTCTTGCAAGTCCTGCTTCCAATTTCTCTATTTTGCTAAATCTTTTTGGTGGTGTTGTGCTCTCATTTACATTAATAGGGGCCTCATCCTTCTCATAAATTGCCTATAAGGTTAACAATAAATAAGAAATTGGTAAATTTATAATCAAGCCATAATTTTAAATTCTAATACCATATATATACAATATCATCATGGTCATTAAAATCCAAAGATTATACGATATACACAATCCAATATGGTATTATATTTATATTTATATACAAAATATGACAAAAGCTATTAAATTCATGTGAACTTATAGGTGTGTCACACTAAGATACACTCATGTTCAGCTAAACCTAGCATTTTAAAAAATGGAACTTAGGTATATACATGAATTATATCACTAAAATTTTAATAAAAAATGATTTAATTATAAATATATAATTCAAAATTGCACTGGATTCTTAGCGGTAAGAATATAAATAAATTCATTAAATTTAAGAGTCATTTCAAGATCACAAGTCCTAATTAAGGTAAGATTTTTTTTTTTGCCAAGGTCATTAATGGATAGTATCAAATGCTTGATCAAGAAATTAAAATCAGCTATTAAAAGCTCTAAAAAAAATCCAATTATTAGTTTCATAGCAAGGAGAAAAGATGAATGTTTTTTTTTAGTTTCACACTCGGTATTCGATACTTGCATTAAAGCCCAGACTTGTGCTGAAAAAGACCCCATTTGGTAGTACATTTTTTCATATCGAAGACTCGAATAATTAAAATAATCAATGTTTTAGTTACCACAATGTTTGTGGAATAAAGTGTAGATCATCACTATCAGAAAATTAAGAATTAGCGATGGATTAATTATATAGCTAAACAACAAATATATATATATATATATATATGAACAAAAGTACTAATAATAATATTTTTTGTAAATAAAACTCACCTTTGTTGAAGAACCATTATTGAGAGTCTCTAAATAATGATGATGAGAAATTGATAGCCAAAATTTGGAACCTTGTGGATTATTGATAACAACAAAAGCAGCAACCAAAAATAATGGCAAAATAAACCATAAAACCTTTAAAGAATTTGAATTCATTCTTTTTGTTTTTCTTATTTTTTCCCCTTTTACTTTTGTTGTTCCTTTGTGGAAAAAAGTTGTAAAGTTTGGCTTTGGTATATATATAATAAAATATATGAAATTTCTTTAAAATATAGTTAAAAAATTGTAATTTGATTCCTTACCATCTTAGTGTTCAATGTATATCTTCCTTCCTTTATTATTGTAATCTAGATTTTGCTCTTTTACCTTTTAGGAAAAGTGCAATCAAGAGATACTTTTTTTTTAATTTCCTCTGATATCCGTAGTAGAAGTTTGACTAAATTTGAATTTGTGCATTACAGGATCCTGTTGTCAATAAGATTTTTTCTATTTTCAAGAGTTTAAACTCAAAATGTTTAATTAAAGATAAAGAAATTTCAACCATCCCACGATATACGTGCCTACTTAAAATATTTAAACGTAATTAAACATAACCAAGCACATGCATAGTTAGAAATGACTATCACTACTAACCAAGAGGAGTTGTGGGATGTTGAAAACATACCATGTTTTAACTTTTAAGTTATACAGTTGTTAGACTTCTAATTCATCTTCGAATAAGTTTTATTTATCACAAGTTGTTAACATAATTCTCCCCATCAAAACTTTTATAATTTATTGCATACTACCTTTTAATTTAAATTACAAATCAATGCTTATGAAATAAATTTACTTGTAATTATCTTATAAGTGATGTGATTGATTTAATTTATTTTACACATTTAGTGTATAGAACTTTAACTCGAGGACAGGTGTCACTCACTTGATGAGTTTCCTGCCTTCGAAATTGAAGTGGAGGGTCCCTCAATAACTCAATATTCCTTTGCTTTTCCCCTGGTGTTATAAAAAACACTTCAAACTTTATATAGAAATAGGCTAAATAGAAGTAGCATTTATTTTTTCTTATTAGTTGCATAGAGATTTGCAAATTGTTGACATAAACAAAGAAGGATGACACTATCAAGATGGGTTGTCGTGGAATGATTTGGGATTTCTTCACCTTTAATCATAGGTCTCGGAATCGAGCATCTAAGAATTGAAAAAATCATATTGGGAGCAATAACACTAAGAATGAGCCATGCAATGCATAAATTTGAATTTAGTCGGGGACTAATGCAAGGTAACAGAACAAGAAATAGAAGCATGACACTAGGCAAGAGGCTGATGGTATGGATCCTTTAATATAGTGATAAAATACTAGTAATATATTTGTTTCCTTCATTTTCACTTTATCCTTTATAAGTCGAAACAAAATGAACACACGCCAAGAAGTGTATATATTTAGATATTTACGTATATACACAAGTTATATGTATTTTTTCTTTATAATTTTTTTGTTTAGTTAGTGACTGAAAGATGGTTACAAGGTATTTGGGTGTACAAAGTTCAAAAGACTATATTTAGCCAAAAATCAGTACATCTCTTGAGTATGTCTATTTCAGTGGTGGACGGATTCAAATTTTTGACGTTGTGAGCTGTAAAATGTATATCCATCTCTGCTTATTTTTCACACATATGTAAACAGATTCAACCCAAAACACTGGTTTCTGCTGAACCGTAAACGTATTGTAGCTCTAGGCCATTTGATTCTTTGCCTAAAAAAGGACTGCCTGCAGTATGAAGCATCCCACATTTACATATGATTCAAGGTAGGGACACATCCCGGCAGCCTACCTTGACGCAAGCAGCTTTTTGAGGAACTGAGCAACCAAATGGGCCATGAGAACTACAGTTTGGTCTGGGTCCACCACTCGAACCCATGACATGTAGTTCATATGGAGCCGACTTTACCATTGCTCTAAGGATTCCCTTCCCACTTACTTCTTTGCCTCAAAATGATTTAAGACTTCAAGATGACTTATTTTTGAGTCTTTGGTTCCTAGGTTGCAAAATTTACAATATTTCACTAACTTTTCAATAGAGTAAATCATATCCTCTATTTCATTAATAACCTTTAGTGTGTAATATTTCTTATAAATTTGCTATATGATAATTGGTACCTGTAGACTCTAGCCGTTGAGAAGAATGAAAAAGTAACAAGAAGAGAGTGAACTACAGGAAGTTCTGATCCTCGACTATGCAGGTTTCTCTTTTGTTCTTTTCTTCTTTTCCCCCCTTCAGATTTTCCGAAGGATGATATCATATGGTAAAATGAGAGGCTGCTCAATAAATGCAAAATACTATTCAAGCTTCTATATAGAGTGACATTAAGATGCCTGGGCATGAAAGTGCAGACTTAGAGTAAATTGAAAATAAAATTTTACTTTTACTCGCAACTTAAAAACAACAAAAGTTCAAATGGATATCAGTAGACATACAAGTAGCAGTGGGTTCACATGTTAAAAGTATTCAGGATAAACTGATCGTTAATGAAGAACTAAACTTGAATAGAAGAAAAAGGATTCCTCCGTAATTATTAGAATTTTATAGGATCAGCCTTCAGATTCTTAGCTCTACAAGACCGAAGGCTCAACTTTGGTTCCATAACGTTTAACAAGACAACGTGAACAAATCTAAACACAACTGACAAAAAGAAAGACGGACCAAAAACTAAAACAAAACAACCACCAGAAAAGGATTGAAGGCCAAAGTAGAAACAGAAGAAAGAACTCCTAAGATTAGCTTTAAAGTGAAATGGTTTATTCATGGAAGTAAAGGCCTTTAGATAACACACAAATAGGATAAAGACTAGCCCAAAATCATCTAGTACACTGGTTGTATATGAAACAGGCATCTTCCATTGACGAGGAGGATTCAGAATATCTGACTAACCAGGAGAAAGTGAAGTCGGCGAATACCACGTTATTTCATTGCAATAAGGTCCCAGAACAAGCCATAACAGGCAACACCTTTTTCAATGCATTATGAGCTGGTATGCCTCATTGAGACTCTCCACTGCATATTCATAACCAAGATTGTTTGCCCGTCCCTCAAACTCAACTACCTCATCCTGTGGAACTTGGATCCCGACTAGCACATTTGCACCAGTATCTCCCTTTCAGCACGAAAGAAAAGATCAAACAAATTAATCCAATATAATAGCAGATAAACTACAGGCCAACACCAACAAAGGGGAAGAACTAAACTAGAAGAATGAGATTCTATATTACCTGTGCACGATAATGAAACAAACTTATATTCCAACGTGGGCTGAAAGCATCTAAAAACTTCATCAAAGCACCAGGCTTCTCGGGAAAAATGAATCGACACAAAAGCTCATTATGAACATTTGTTCTGCCACCCATCTGGAGAGAGAGAGAGAGATCAATATCCAATGAACACCACATAATCCATTAAACAAAGGAGTTAAACCTAATCTCTCCGCAAGTCTACTCTTAAGAATTAAAAATCTCACGAGACAAAAACATTATTTCATTACGGTAAATTGTCATCAAGTTTCTTAATATAGTAGTAAAAGCTAAAATATTCAAATGAATAGAGTAATTATACATACAGTTCAATACAAAAGAAAAATATCAACATGATAAAGGAGACCTAAAACATTACCAAATGCCTAAGATGATCTTTGACCAAGTCATTGTCTGTAAGATTAATGGTTTGCAGATCTGCTGATTCCATCCTCTCCACCATTCCTTCAAGTTCTAATATTGTGTGAAGTCCAACACTGCACATTAAAAAAAGGCAATGAAACAATGAATAAAGTTGGCTTTAATTAAATAAAATTTAACAACACTGGCTTTACCATAGGTTACATAACAGATTGATAGAGAGGCAAATAACTGGAAATATTTAATACTTAGTTGATGTCCTTTCATGAATAAGTGTTTGTGTTAATAAATACTAAAATTAATGCTAAAATGAACCAAAAATCTCTTTAAAAGATCAAGGAGACCTTGCCTGTAAAGTACAAGAGCTCTTTCTTTATCAGAGTTGTATCTGTACTTGAATTCAGTGATATTCATTGGTCCTACCTGTAATCAAGTTAATGTTTCAGTCTGCTAGTCAAAAGTGTGCTACTTTTTTTTTTTTTGGGAAACTGGTGACTCAAAAGTGCACTACTTTAAAATCCATATTTAAGTGCTCAAGGTGACCCACCATTTCAGCGAACTTTTTGAAGCTTCCTGGGTCTTCTGGCATAAAAGTAGCAAGAACAGCTTCCCGCTGTCTACCAACATCTGCGAGTTCTGTTACCAATCTAAGCCTGTCAAAGTTCATGTTGGCTCCACTAGTTATTGCTACTACGTTGTCACCCTTGAGGCCATAATACTTGCAGTATGCCTCGGCTCCAGCAAGAGCAAGTGCACCTGCAGGCTCTAGTATGCTCCTTTTCTCTTCAAACATGTCCTATCCAAATGAGCAACGACTGTTACATAAAAAGTTTTACAACTCATGCAATAAAAAGCTGTCTATCCAATAGTTATTAGACTTTCTGCATGAAAAATGACCATGTATATATCTAAGATAAAACATTTCATTCGACAGAAGTTCTATGTTGGCATCGACTTCATAGCTTCCTACAATTTTTTATGTTTTTTTCCAGAATGTTTCTGTTTTCTTTTACAACTCATTCTTTCTTAGACAAACCCACTCATGCCATCTTATAAAGCATTGATACATAGTATCATCATATATATAACACAAGAGGGCTGTGTGATACTTTCTTGGAAAGAAAGAGAGGTGACTGACAAAAAATGTTCCAACTGTTAGTCTCATTTGACTGGTAGTGCTTCAGGGAGCACATAGACAAGCATTGAGAAATTTAGTCCACAGTAAATACCAGTTGGCAAAAGATTTAGTCCAGATGAAGACCAACATGTAAAATAAAGATGATGGCTAACCTTTATAGATGCACATATAGCATCACGACCAACTAGGACTACACCATCTATTAATTCCTCGCAGAGACGATAAGTCTCTTCACCAACCACTTTAACAGCTACACCATCTGCGAAACCCCCAACTTGGTCCAGCATTACTCTCTGACCATGCTGTAATGATAATGCCAACGCATTTGCATCAAATGGTTCAACTCCAATAATCTTTATATCTGGGGCAACCCTTTTCAAATAAGCAGCAATACCAGCTATAAGCCCCCCTCCTCCAACAGGCACAAAGATTGCATGAATGGTATCTTTGAGTTGGCGATTTATCTCCATCCCTACTGTACCTTGCCCTACGATGACATCTGGGTGATCAAAAGGAGGGATGAATGTGCGGCATTCAGCTTCAGCCCGCTCTTTGGCATATGCTTGAGCTTCATCATATGAGTCCCCAACAAGAACAACAGTAGCACCCAATCTCTTAACTGATTTCCACTGCTCAAAGAAGAACATGGTTTCAGAAAAATGGATAACCTTAAAATAACAGGATTCATTCAAAATGGAAGCTATTAAACCAAAAGTGTAATTCAATAATCCTAACTTTGATGTCTGGTGTAGTAACAGGCATAACAATCACAGCATCACAGCCAAGTATCTGAGCAGATAATGCAACACCTTGTGCATGGTTTCCAGCTGATGAGCATATAACCCCTTTTTCCAACTGCTCTTTAGGGAGTTTTGCCATCATATTGTAAGCTCCTCTGATTTTGAATGAAAACACCTGTCAATATGAGTGTATCAGATTTACTGAGCCAACTCTACTCCAGTGCCGAAGATTTGTATTTCCAGCAATAAGAAAGTCTTTTTTCTTTCTTTTGTGTGTGTGTGGGGGGTCAGCGGAATGACAGCCTATAGAAGTGGAACAAGTTTTCTACGTCAAAAATTTAGAGGAATAACATTTAGGGAACAAAAGATACAAAAGTAGATAAATCATAGGGTATACAAGTTTAAGTACTTTCACCTTTTGGCCTTATCCAAAAAAAGGATAAAAAAGACCTTGATCTCCTTGATCTAGGACACAGAAAGGTTGAGCTGAACAAGAAACTAGGCAAGCTAACTAATCATACGCTGAAGATGAACTAATTGACGAAAATGCAACTTAAATAGCAGAGAAACTCTGGTCTGAGTCCAGAATCAATTGGATAAGCACAAATGTGCTGCCTATTTTGCCTTTTTCTTTTCCAAGGTACTTAATCTAATCTAAAACCCGACAAGAGAAGCCCTAAACCATCCGAAAATTTTAACAACAGCAGATCAAGGCCAACGGACTGACAGATTAGAGTCAATTTCCACTTTGGGTCTTAGTAACGTTTGGCTCAAAGGGGAAATTATCAACAATAAAAGAAAAATGCCTAACATGCATGTTCTTAAGCAATCAGATCACAGTAACTGACTTATACAGATTCCTTAAATTTCATAGATTTGAAGCATAATCAAAATAAAATGAGACGATCCTCAAACAGTTCAGAATCTTCCTATCAAAGTTGAGCAAAAGAATAAATTAAAAGAAAATGTTCGTATAGACAAATAGTCACTGACCAAGATCCAACAACTTGAACAAACATTCAAATAATTAAGATCCAAAGCAACTTGAATTTTCCACTAGCTCCAGCACAGGAGGAGGTCCAACTGCTTCACTTTCCACAAACACTATCTTAAAGGTACGACAGATACACAATAGCTTTTAGATTTCTGAATGTCTCTAACTACCTCTGCAGCCCGCCAATTGTCACTCCATGTGAATCTCCATATTTAAGGACTCCATTCCAAAAACACAACCACTAAGACATCACTTTACCTTACATGATTGCTCTGTACATTAAGGTATAGCACCCAATTCTTTAGTCCTAGTTTCCCAACCTTTCAACCGCAAAGCAAATACTTAAATTGCCAAAACTGGCTCTTACCATAGCTAGGAGGCTCAACTATTCCAGAATAGAACAATCCTGACACATTCTTATACAGTGAAGTACATTACAACTCCACGTGGAAAGACAGAGAGTTGAAGGTACATCAGCCATTTGACAAGGTTTTTCGTCCAGAAGTTAGAGAGAATAGAAATGTAAATAGTAGCTAGATCACTAACTACTAGACGTACTTCAGGACAATAAGTTTCTGTCAAAATAACTGTGTTCCGCCACAAAAGGGTTGCATAATCTTTCAGCTGAAAGTTTATGGAAAAGAAAAAAATAAGAAGTCAAGACACACAATTTGCCTTGGTTCCCTTATGCAGCTTTGGAACTTTTCTTTTCTTTTAGGGGATGGAAAAAGTGAGATGTCAGTGTCTTCAACATCTTCCACCACAAGTGAAGGTAACCAAACACTATGAAATCGTTTCTTCAGATGATATTTTGACATACTACCTACCTCGTCTCAATTTCTTTTCTTACTTTCCAC
Organism: Solanum chiquidenum; assembly: GCA_029582725.1. NCBI lineage: Eukaryota > Viridiplantae > Streptophyta > Magnoliopsida > Solanales > Solanaceae > Solanum > Solanum chiquidenum. The sequence continues at coordinate 12,880 of JAJOOS010080427.1, read as the reverse complement.
ATTAGCTCATTTCAGAAAAAAAAATGTTTTTTTTTTCATTTTTAGCAACTCTTTAATTTCAATTTTTCACGTGGCATTTTAAGACAACAAGATTAAAGGACATGACTACAAAATTCAAAAGTCTATTTCACTTTCTTAGGCTGTGGCCAACTCAAAACCAAACAAACAAATTAAAACAGAGGGAGTACCAAATTCTCTCTTAGTAACAAAAAATTCTCAGAGAACAGGATATTTCAAAAATACTAGTTCTAAAGATATTCCTTTTACACAACAGCAACTACTAGACCTTAATCCCAACCATAAAGCCAATATCAGTGAATAAACATATGAATTGGCACAGAAATGTTTTCACAAATACAGAACCAAGGAAATCCATCAGAGAAACAGAAAAAGAACTGATAAAAGAACTTCACTTAACACCAAATATTCAAATTTTTAACAACTTGTGCAATATTGCAAAGAACAAAACCAATAAAAAAAGATACATACCGGCTGAAGATCCTCTCTTTTTAGCCATACATTAACTCCCAATCTTTCTGACAGCTTAGGAGCTTTCTGCAAAGGCGTCTCATAAGCTACATCATAAACTTTCGATGACAAGATGTTTGTCAAATACTCATACCCGGTCACACCACCAGTACCTAAAACCGGAGTATTCGGTATCAAATATCCCGGCTCACACTGCAACGAGCTCGGAGAAACTCGTAGCAACGGAACCGGAGCCTCCGGTGCCTCAACCGGCTCCGCCTTCAACGGTTCCGTTACCGTAGCTGGCGATGACAAGATCTCCGTTGCCTTAGCACGAATGAACGCCTTCTTTTTGCTTTTCCTCGTTCCGGAAACTTTTACAGTGTTAATAGGAACAATGACGGAACTCATCGCCGTGAATTCTGGACGGACGCAGGAATTCAATGATTTCACGGCGGTAAACCGAAGAACCTCCATTTCCTACGTTCGGATGTATAATGAAGATTAAATACGTTATTGTACAAATCCGTCGGTGGCCGGAGATGTAGATATTTCCGGCGGCGGAGGTCGATGGCCAAGGGTTATAGCAGATGAAGGAGGACTGAGGGGGAGAAATGGCCAAAATTGTGAATATTTATACAGGTAAGGCCTTGTTTGTTTGCTGAAATTGAAATTCTTATTTATGAATTTATGAATAAACTCATTGAATGCCCATTAAAACTGTGGGGACATGAAGTATTTTCATAACATGGCGAGTAAAAAACTGTAGTTCATCGAATCTACGGAGTAATATACTTCTCAATTTTGCGATTTAGAATAGACGTATCTATGTTAAACTTCATATATACTTTATTTTATTTTTTTCTTTAATACTAGTTTTTTGACTTTAGAATAGACGTATCTATGTTAAACTCCATATATAGTTTGTTTTATCTTTTTCTTTAATACTAGTTTTTTGAATTCAGAAAATATATGTTATAATAAATAGTATTGCTTATTATAGTGAAGATTTGAATAATAAGTTTAGCATAAAATAATATTGCAGATTCTTTTGTTAATGTTCAATATGGATCTTCATAAATATCTCTTATTCACACGAACTTATGAAAATGGTCAATGAAAAAATTTATTAGTTAAATGCAACAATATATATTTGTTTCAATTTGATGAGGTTCAATCATGTGATTTGTAGTATCTCACTAATATTACCTTTTTATTGTGTATTTTTCTTGTCATCTAACCAGATGTGTTTTGCACATGTATTCCACGTTAAACTATTTAGATGTCATATGAACATGTGAAGAGAATAACTACAATAACTAAGAAAGATTTCCTCTTTTTTTACCGAAAAATAAAAATAAAAATTAAAAGAATATATTGTATCTGTGAAATAATATATATAATCAAATATTCATCTTACACCCAACAAAGATAAGTTCATATACTTGTAAATAATTTTCAATTTATTCAACCAAGCATGATTCGTCAAAGGAAAAATAACAACATAGGGGCGGTATAATAATATGAAAAATTATTGGTCAAAAGTTAATATAAGGAAAGATGAAAGATAGAAATACATAATGTTATAACTATGAAATTCATAATATTTTAATTAAGACTATAACAGAGTGTGAATAACGATTGCAATAATTAGTAATAACTAAGAGAACTTATAAAGTTATAACTAAAGAATTAATGTGCAATAGTTGAATTTCTAATAAATTTTATACTTACATAATAAAACTTATTTGCACCGGGTGTATACACCAAGCCAATACATGCATGCCTTAATTAACATTTGTTTTACTTCATTAAATCACATAATAATGAAAATTGCATTAGTTTGGTGTATACATCCGGTGCGGACAAGTTTTTTCCACTTTTAATTAATGTTACTATATATTTTTTATAGTTATTAGATTTTAATTTGGTGTCGGGACAAAATGTAAATGTCTATTCTATATTAGTAAATATAAAATTTATTTTGTAAATGATAAATTTTAAATGATTCATATATAATCACATATTTTCACATTTCTCGGAACATTTTAAAATAATATAGTTTGAAGTTAGAAGACCTTGTTAACTTGATAATACATTTGTGACATATATAATACTTTAATTTAAACACAAATACCTACCCAAATATAAATATATATTAGCATTAATGAACATATTTATCTCATAAAAATTAGCTATTAAATAAATAATAAAAATTAAACTGATACAAACTTCAAGTGGCGTTATTACAAGTCATATGATCTTTTTCTTCGTCTAAAATACTGAAATATTAAAAAATAGTAAATAAGTAAAACAAAAGGTCTAATGTTCATATAGTAATAACTATTTTGAAGCAAACTTCCTGACAATCTAAATCACATAAGTAACATTGATAAATAAAGTCATTCTTTTGTCTTGATCATCAAAAAAATAAATCATGACAATTCTCTAAATTTTGGAAAAAGATATTCAGAAGCATATATCTACATCACAAGAGATTTTGTTAACATACAAATGAATTTAGACTACATCATGTTAACTTCATATATTAGAGCCTTACATACTAATTAGTATATTAAGCAAAAATTAATATTATATCATCAAAATTATTTTCCTCAAGTACTCGAGGTTATGGAATATACTCTCTTAGGATAAATGATTTACTTCATCAGAATAGTGGTACATAATATTCCGCTAAACTTCAAACTCACTCAACCATAACAAATCACACAAAAAATTTAAAATGCAAGAAGAAGAAGAGTAGAAGATTAAAAAATATTGTGGTTGAAAAATGAGAGGAAGCCCCTCTATTTATAGTCAACAAAGGGTAGTATAAACAAGTGTTTTTTTGTGTCTTATGTGAAAATTAAAGTCATGGCCTTTCCGAGAAGTCACGACCCTTTGGAAAAGTCACAACTTATTGAAAAAGTCACAACTCATTGCAAAAGTCACAACTCATCGAAAAATCACAACCCTTTGAAAAAAGTTACAACTTTTCGAAAAAATCACAACTGATCGAAAAAGTTACAACTTATTGAAAAAGTCACAACTCTTTGGAAAAGTCACAACTCATCGAAAAATCACAACTTATCGAAAAAGTCACAATTGATCGAAAAAGTCACAACATAAGTTAGGGATATAATAGTAATTTAACATTCAAGTTAGGAGTTCATGCTTTTAAGGTAATATGGATATAGATAATGATATCCATCAACTTTATCATCTAAAACTAATATATTCTTGTTATAAAAATGGTTCGAATATATTCATACCATTATACAAATGACTTTTATAAATATCATTAGACAAAAGGATATATGTGAAATACTTTTAGAATGGTAAACATATATGTGAGTCATTTTCATAATGATAAGAAGATATGTGAGTCACTTTTATAACTAGAGGTATATCAATTCTAAATACTAAAGTTGAAGGTACGGACCATTTTCCCTTTAAAAAAATTAAAATGATTTTCTTAGTTTCAAAATTTAAAAATTGCTTTACTCGTTTTCTTTATCATTCTAAATTCAATTCAGATACGACCCAACTGACAAAAGGGTATATTTGAGTTACTTTTATAACAAGGATCAAGGCGTATATCAACTCTAAATAACAAAGTTAAGAAATATATTAGGTCATTCTCCTTAAAAAAAAACTAATTTTCTTAGTTTCAAAAAATATTTAAAAATCACTTCACTCATTTTCATTATCGTTCTAAATTCAATTAAGATACGACCCACCGAACAAAATCTCATACAAAAAAATAGATAAAATAATATTGTTAAATCCAAATTTCCTACCTAAATAACTAAATTATCAAAAATAATCATTAAAGACTTTAAATAGCAAGCGAAGTGCATTACAGGAGACTAGTTAATTATATAGGACAAAAATATATAGGTGTAAAGTGTGGTTAACTTTTGAGCATTAATATTAATAATAGAATGAATATTATTTAAATATATTTGAGAGTTTTAAACGTTTTAAGCACTAAGATTTAAATAGTTTGTTATAAGTTAGTGGTGCCTGTGTAATCTTTTAGTGGTTTCAACTTTCCTCTTTGACAAAGAGATATTATTTTGGCAGGATTGTTTAATTAAGTAACGGTTAGCACACATATTTTGATATATTTTTAGATTACAAGTGATCAAATAATTATCAAAAGATTCGATATATTGAGAAGAATTCATATTTAAATTTTGGAACTATTTTAAGGAGTTTGAGTTGTGGGATTGGAAAAAATTTAGTTTGTTGAACAAGATAAATTGTACATATTAGTATAATTAGCATAAAGAGTGTAGTAAAAAAATTTCTAAGGCATGTTTTGTCAAGGGTCAATAATCACATAAACATTACCACAATTTATTTATTTATTCAATTTGGTATATGATATTCATTTTGAGGTCTAATTAATTCAAATTCGCTTAAAAAATTTACTTTAAGGAGCAAAGTACTTCCTATCAAAGACTGACTACATATACAAGATTTGAACCCCAAACTACTAATTAATAATGAAGAAGTCCTTACTATTAAAAAAATATTTTTACTATCTCCAAAATAAGATTATGTCTTTAAAATATTCCTACATTTAATTAGTATTTATCAGCCTTAAATATGGCAGAGTAAGTATCTTTTCTTTCTCAATTTATTTCGCTCGATTTTCTATCAATTCAAAATCTTTGTTAGATTCTAACTCCTACTTTTATAATAGAAGAGTTTGATATATATTTACACCAGGTAAAATATCTTTAAGAATAGTGTCATAGGCATACTTCAAGCGACAAGTATTTTTGTGATTTCAAAATTTTACAACACTTACCATTCCACCCCAACATTTAACGGTAACATTACGATGTATTTTTCAGATTATGAATTATTTTTAAAAATACTATCTTAAATTTTGTATCAATAAAGCTATTATACTAGTGTACTTGAATTGTGTTTTTAATCATGATATTACTATAGTTATTTATTTTATTTATTCACCTTTTTATATATTGAAATCGCTTGTATAAATCTTTGTGTACGTTATTGAAAATATATTTTTTATTACAAGTGGCTTAATGTTAATTACTTTCTACATCCGATAATAATTGTTTACTATACTATTTTACCTTTTGTGTCTATTTTATCCTTGCTATTAAATATTATTTATCATCTAACACATTTGTTAAAGCATTAAATTTAATAAAAAATCAAAGGATAAAATAGTAATATTACCCCTATTATTTATTGTTTCTTAAGGGATGTGCCAAGTTAATAATGGACAACTATTTTTGGACAAAGAGGGTATTTTTGTTAAATCGATTTGAAATAAGAAATGAAAGGATTTTGAAAAATAATATCTTAAGTAGTTGAAAGGTCATAAATATTAAGGATTTACTTTTTGTGAATTTTTTTTGTGATAATTATGTTAGAATAAAGTAAAATGGGAAAATGTATAAGTACCTTCAATCTATGCCCGAAATTCTACTGACACACTTATACTATATTAAGATCCTATTATCCTCTTTCCCCCCAAACTTATTTTATAAATAATTTTCTACCCCTTTTCAGCCTACGTGGTAGTATCTTCTGGATCCAGCACGTGTTGACAATTTTTTCAAGCTATCTGGTTAATAGTGCCACGTAGGCAGAAAAGGGATAGAAAATTATTTATAAAATAAGTTTGAAGGTAATAGGACTTTAGTATAGTATAAGTGTGTCTCTGAAATTTCAGACTCGGGGTTACTTGCATTTTCCCAAGTAAAACATCCACTATTTTCAATAATACAATAATTATGACTGCATTTTGGTCAAGAATGAAAGCTATTGACTAGGATATTTTAACGTCAATATCAAGTTATCAACTAAAGTGTAACATAGATATATTATATATGATTAACATTGAAAATGTGTTTGGTATGATTTCAAGCTTGATCGATCTAATAATTTTAAAATATTCTTTTTAGCAAAATAAGTTTTTTAAAATGAAAAAATAATTTATTTTTAATAAAAATAGGAAAAATAATTTAACAAATAGCATTCGAGATTGATTATGTCTTATCATCCTTCAATATACTTTATTTTCACTCTATCATCATAATCAGTGGCGTAGCCCAATATAATTTAGGGTGATCAGTCGGACAATCTTCATCAAAAAATTATACTATATATATAGGTTAAAAATTATTTTTCATACATATATTTACATTTTGAACATTCTTAACAAAATTTCTAAATTCATCACTGAATTCACAATTTCCCATCCTCGCTACCCTTCACCCATATATACTCCACATTCACCTCTCATAATAATTTTGTAGATTATATATAAATATTTTTATAATGACATTTTTTCACTTAGAAAATACTTTTAAATTTTTTTTAAAGTATGTTTTGTTTGTATCGAACACACCCCAAGTGAGTCTGACTGTGAAATGAAAGATGAAAATTAAATTGCATTCTATGACATGCCTATTAATTGACATTTATTTAGAGGAGAATACACGCATTAAAAGAACATATATTTTTTTCTAGAAAAGTAATATTTTTTTATTTTTTTGGGTAGCTTTTATTGTATAACATTATGAAGTTCTTTTTTCTTTTTTGGTTAAACAATCTAGATGTGAAGCCAGCATATTTGACTAATTTTATTGACGTCAAATCGCTATAGAATTTAATAAATTTAAACAAAATTTATTAAATAAGTATAAATAATTTATTTAAATATTTGTAAAAAATCAAAGATACATAAATTAAATTTTTAATTTTTAATTCATCCCTTACTTCAAATATATTCAAGCGGAAATAATTCCTTAAAAAATCACTCAATTTATGAAATATTCTACTAAAGTTCTTTTTTTAAGGAAAACAATTGACTTTACTTATGGGAATATCTTATCAAAGTCATTTTTTTCTTACACAACAAAATCACTCAACAATTATAGTTTGACTCGAAAAATACAAAGCACATATTTAGCGTATCATGTAATTTTGAAACTTGATTTTTTAATAATAAAACTTATTTAACCTATAATTATTTTCTTTTTAAAACCTTGTCTGGACCTTGAAACCTCTTTTGTAACACTCATCTATTCATGATCGTGAAATGAAATAACGAATTTAATCAAACGGTAAATTCTTTAAGTTATTAATCAAAAGTGTATTAAGATTGAGTTATTTTATCAATCTGAAAATTACTAGTAATATCATACAATGATTTAAAAGAATAGGGTGCAAAGCAAAACATTTAACACACTATGTGATGAGATGTAAACTTTGAAACACGAAGCGTAAATTCCACAATTTTTTGTATGTATATCTCATGTATCTTTAATATTTATCAGTCTATTATTAGGAAAATATTTTCAAAAAAGTTTGTAAATAAACTCAAATAAATTATTATAATATTATTTGAAAAAGAGAAAAACATAAAAAAAAAAAAATGATAGTTCAATAAATGCTAATTATGCATCCAAACAAGTAAATTCAAGTTTATTAAACAAGTCAAACGTACGACAAATTTCACAATAGCAAACTTATCCTTTTATAATTATAAGAATAAATTGACAAAAAAAGATAAGTTGTCATGCCAATGTGCCATAATATTGTTTTTCAAAATAATAATGGGTTCAAATATTTATTAATTGGGTATGTATTTATTAAAATTGTTTTAAAAAATAGTAAAAAATATTATCCATTGAAGTTGAATTTTCTGATTTGTGTGACATTTGTGTTAGTAAACTCAATTTTTTATGTTTTGTGTTAGAAATTAAACATAGTTATTGATTAAGTGTTTTTCGATGGGTCTCTTTTATAATTAAAAATCTATGAAATTTATGTACTTAAGGAATTGCTACAAGCCTATTATTATATACACATGATTAGTGGTGGAGAGCCAGAATTTTTATCCAAATTTCACAAACATATATATTAAAATATTTATTATTTGCATGTGAACTCAATTATGATTACTACAAAATATTAATACGTATAACATTACGTGAAAAGAATCCTTTATAGAATTAGTTAGGGGTGAATAAAATCGAACTAAATCAAAAATTGAGTTAAACTGGAAAAAAAATTCAACTAGTAATTTGGTTTGGTATTAAAAAAAAAATCGACTATACGTAGATTAATTTAGTTTTAAGTAAAAAAAATTTAATCCAATACCAAATCAACCTGACATTATATATACATTTTAAAATTTATTTTATACATAAAAGTATGTACTTTGATATAATTTATAAATATTTTTTATACTTTTTCATAATTTTTATCTTTTAACATGTTATTTCAAGTTTGACACTTAGTTAGCGTTTGGCCCCAAGTTCTCAAATATTCTTGGCAAATTATGTTAGAGTGAAGTCTTTTGTGAAGTTTCATCATGTGTTTGGCCCCCAAATTTTCTCAAAAATATTTGACTACTCTATTTTAAAAAATATGATTATACCCATAAGTTCTATAATTATTAAAAATACCCATAAATTTATATTATCATTTTATAATGAATATATTTCGTTAAAAATAACCTTATAATATAATTGATAACAATCAACAATAAAATAAAATAACAATATAGGCAAGACAATACATTAATCGCATACTCAAACTTGTCACAGATTCACTTATAATTATAACTCATTAAACACAAATTGTTCCTTTTTCTCAATATTATCACTCAAAATAGAACTCAAACTTTTCCGGAGGAGGTAGTAACATATATTAGTTAGAATTAATAATAAATAATGAGTATTTTTTATAAAATATAAAAATTTGGAGTAATTTTTGAATTTTTAAAAATTTTCAAATATTAGAACTTGGCTCAAATACTAGGCAAATACTAGTCCCCCCCCCTAGTATTTGAGACTTGGGATACTTGGCAAATATGTTTGCCCTAGTTATACGATCAAACACCACTTCCCAAGTTTTCCCCAAGTATTCTTGGAGCCAAACGGGTCCTTAAAATTTTGAATGGTCCAATAAAGGTTATAATCCATAGATATTTTTTTATGTGGTTTCATTTTTATTTTTTTATTGAATATTTTAGTGTCATTACTCATCTTATATTCTTTGTTATTTCTTAAAAAAATATCGTAATGAATAGTTGTATTTTGATAGGATAAAGAAATATTTGAAGCACACGTTAATTATATGATTGTATGAATACTTTACTGGAAAAAAACCTGAAATATCCATAAACTTGAAAAAAATTGAGTTTTATTAGTTTGATTCATTTTATAGATTAAAAATTCGACACGAATAATTTTATTTGAAACATGAAACGAATCAATAAATTGAAATTGGATTGAAAAATAGTTTTTAAACTTAGAAATTGTCTTTGAACATGCCTTTACATAAAATTTGTTTTAATTTTGTAAGGAAAAGTGACACCTAAAAACTGTGAAATTATTTTAAAGATAAATTTCATGAAGAAATATTTTTTATATATATATATTTTTTAAATCTCACAATATCACAAATCTATGACTAAACGAAAGCTAATTTCTTAGTTTTGATATAAGGTGACCCAGGGTCTTGAAAAGGTACGCAAAATTCACCAAAGTCAAATAAAATGGTTGTGCTTAAAATTGAGACGCATGTTTTATATGAGTACTTGATTTTAAATGAAATTTATTTTTTTACGGTACAATTTTAATACTTAAAAAAAAAACTTTATCAAACACACTTATTCTTTAGCTTCAATTCGATCATAAATTTTGAAGTTGATACTTTAAATTTAAAAAGTTAAGTTTTTGAAATTATAATTTTTGAATTTTAGAGTTCTATTTGAACATATATCTATTTTATTTTTTGTGAAATTCAAAAATTGATTTGAGTCAAATTTTGGCAACTTACAAATATCTAAAGATTGAAATTTTAAAATTTGATCTAATGGCCAAATATATATTTGAATATAATTTTCAAAACCTAATGTAAGTTGGCCCAACACTAGCTTAACCTAAAACGTTTTCGAATATACTTTTTAGTAAAGATGCCAATTTTTCAAAAAAACTATTAATGCTAGAATATAGTACTTTGTAGTAAAGATGTCAATTTTTCAAAAAAACTATTAATACACTTACGTAAAGTAGTACTACACGCATACTCAAGATGCAAAATTCACAATTAATATCTAACATAATTTAATTTTATTATTTGATGTCAAGTATCTTTCTAAAGCCTGATTAATCTAAATTTATGTCAAAAAGTTCATCTCAGGTGAGTATTTCCTATCAAAGAGACTTCATTTTCGAAGTTAAAACTCAAAACTTGAATATTAATTTCTTTCCTTTTTCTTCCTTTACATTAACGAATATATTGTAATAATTTGAATTTAAGGTATGTACACTAATAATGTAATAATCTTTATATATTATCGGTGTTACTTAACCTATTGTAACATGTTATTATAAAACTATGTGTGAACATTTTGAATAAACTTGATTATATAAATATCTTTTACATCGTAAAATGTGGACCTTTAGCTTTGAAAAATTATTTGCACTTATTAACACCTAATTTAAACCTGAGCAGTTAGCCAGTAGAACGTAAACCCAATTAATGGGTAAAGCAGATTGTTAAATATACTTCCTTAGTCCACTTTTATTTGTCATATTATGTTTTTCGAAAGTCAATTTCACTAATTTTCAAAGTTAAATTAGATTACATTAATTTGATATTTTAAATAAAAAATTTAGATATTCAAAAACTATACGAAAAGTACTATAAATTACATTTTTTTGCAAATCAATACGATGAAAAAAATACATTGTAAAATATTAGTCAAAGTTTTTATAATTTGACTTTAAAAAAGGAAACTATAACAATTAAAATTGGACGGAAGTAGTAAATCACATAACTTTGGACATAATTATAATTATTACTCATTCTATTCATTTTTATTTGTCGGCTATATTAAATATATATATAAATTTCATTTGTCATTTTTAACATATTAAGATAATTTTTTAAATATTTTACTCTTTAAATTAATTACTTATTTTCTAAATTATCTCCTAGAATCTAATATTATACATCAATTAGTATGAATAAATAATTTTTCAACCAAACATTACACATAAAGTAACATTCAATACAAATAAAAGGTCTCTTTGAATATCCAATAAAATTGAAACGATACAAAGAAAATTAACATGATCTCTGATTTCCTGAACAAGCCTAATACACACAAATTGAGAGATGATTCATTTTTTTTTGGGCATATAGACAATAGATAATAGAAAAAAAAACAATGTATATGAAGAAAAATGTGTACATTTAGTTCATACATAGAGTGCAATAAATAAAACGATTTACGGATTAAACTTCAATTTTATAAAATTCCAAACTAAGAGCCTATTTGATATTTGGAATATTAGTTAGTTGAGTTGGTTGAGCGAGGAATCTTTCAATTTGTATTTATAGAGTTTAAAATTTGCATAATATATATATATATATATATATATATATAAAATCCTTGTTCTTTTTTGCTTTATCAGCAAAGTTTTTATCTAAGGCCAAGGTAAAATATTATACTTATACTAGAAATACTTAGTACCTATAGGGAAATACATTTCATTATGTCCTTTATTGCAAAATATATTCAAACATGCTTAAGAGCATATGAAAGTCGTTCATACATCAATCTTTTGATTATATAAAAATGAAGAATTGCTCTTATCCTACTGCATGTAGAACAAAGAATATTCAATTCTATTTGCATATAGCAAGAAGAAAAGCATGGAAACACATGATAGCATTACATTACATAGACAATGCACTCCCAGATATGGAACAAGCCTATCTTAGAACTAATCTAAGAAGTACCAAACTCATTGAAGCCATTTATGAAATGAAAATGCTTAGAATAGAAGAATATTTTGAGTATATGCATGCTAACAGCATATTAAAAAATAATCCTCTCTTTACAGCATAAATGATCAATCATGTTGCATCCTTGTCTTGTTATCTGCAGCATAATTATCCGCAACCCTGTTAAAAACAGATCGTGTTAAAAACAGCTCGAAATTATTGGTATCAGAGCCAGACATAAACATTTAAAATGTTAAATCCATTATGGTACATACCATATGAAACCTTAGTAATCATACTACAGGTAATCAAAAAATTAGATAGGGATCTAAAAGAAAAAATAGTACAAATCATTGTACAACATGAAAAAAATGAAGAAGATAATTTAGATGCAATAAATTATAATTTCAATTTTAGTGAGGTTGAACTATTCTGGTCCTCTGATTATTGGTCAGAATAAAATGAAAAATCAAGAAAATTTAGTTAAACCTTTATGGTTTTTAAATGAAAAAACTTTAGTAGAAATACTAAGAGTAATTAAGAATTTAAATGATGATTTAAAAAAGGAAATCATGACCCTTATAGTCATACAAAAATCTGAAGAAGATTATTATAA
>JAJOOS010080425.1:0-15553 GCA_029582725.1 Solanum chiquidenum | reverse complement strand
TTAGTAGCTCTGTACTAGTGACTTCCAGGTTCTGGGAGGGATCTTTATTTGTATTTATGTTTTGGTTTGCTTCCGCCTGTTTATATTATTATTTGCCTTCTCTTGTTTAGTTTCTACCCTCAGACCCATTACTTGTTGTTCCGGGTTACGGGTTGGCTTACCTACTGGTGGGTTATAGTAGGTGCCATCATGACTTGAGAAATCGGATCGTGACAAGGAGGAACCAACATTACTGTCAAGTTCAACTATATTTGATTAAGGCATGAGGTGTCTCTCTAATACCCACTTCTTATTTAATTTGATTCAAATAGAAAAGATACAAATATAGAAAAGACATAAATTACTTTGTGATTAACAATTTAAAGGTGATTAATAAATAATAAGTATTTTAACAAATATTTGTTTCCTTCATAATCTAAGATAAGTTGGTAGATCTGGGGATTCCTTTGTTCTAGAGATATTAAAGATACTACAATATTAATATCGTAAGACAAATTCTAGATACTATAATATTGGCACACAAATAGGTCAACTAACATATCAATGAGTGAAATCCTCCTTTAGGGATGCATCTAAAAACCTATATATAGCCAAATGGAAAACCATTAGAATGTAAAATTTTCATTTGCTCTAAACACATATTTTGTCTAAGCTTCTTGCATCTGTAGAAAAATGGCTCAGCATTACTACATGCCCTCCATCTTATTGCTTGCATTTATCTACTTTATGCATGACCACATGATAACTACTACAACTGCACGCCACATTCTACAGACCCCTAGTTTCTCAAAGCCTGCGATCCCTAGTTTCTCAATGCATGAGACCCCTAGTATCTCAAATCCCCAAGCCCCTTCTTTCTCTAAGCCACAGACCCGTAGTTTCTCAAAACCCAATACTTTTGCTTTCTCAAAGCCCGAGACCCCTAGTTTCTCAAAGCCCGAAACCCCTAATTTCATAAAGCCCGATACCCCTAGTTTCTCAAAGCCTGAAACTCTTAGTTTCAAAAAGCCTGAGACACCTAGTTTCTCAAAGCCCTCGACCCCTAGTTTCTCAAAGTCCGATACCCCTTCATTATCAAAGCACCAAACCCCTAGTTTCTCAAAGCCTAATGCCCCTTCTTTCTCAAAACCCGAGACCCCTTCTTACTCAAAGCCGGAGACCCCTAGTTTTTCAAAGTCAGAGACCCCTAGTTTTTCAAAGCCCGAAACACCTAGTTTTTCAAAGCCTAAGACCCCTAGTTTCTCTAAGCCCGAGACCCCTAGTTTCACAAAGCCTAAGACACCTAGTTTCTCAAAGCCCGATACCCCTAGTTTCTCAAAGCCCAAGACCCCTTCTTTATCAAGGCCCCAAACCCCTAGTTCCTCAAAGACGGAGACCCCTTCTTTCTCAAAGCCAGAGAAATCTTCTTTCTCAAGGCCCGAGACCCCTAGTTTCTCAAAGCCCGAGACCCCTTCTTTCTCAAAACCCAAGACCCCTTCTTTCTCAAAGCCCGAGACCCTTAGTTTCTCAAAGCCTGGGACTCCTAGTTTTTCAAAGCCCGAGACCCCTTCTTTCTCAAAGCCCGAAACCCCTAGTTTATCAAAGCCCCAGACCCCTAGATTTTCAAAGCCCCAAACCCCTAGCTTTTCAAAACCCCAATCCCCTTCTATCTCAAATCCCTAGACCCCTTCTTTCTCAAAGCCTGAGATCCCTACTGTGTCAAAATTAAAAATACCAAAACTTTCTAAACAAATTTTGTAAACTTCTTTGTGAGTAACGTAACTATGGTATTTGTCATGTGCCATGACTAGTGCTGGCTAATAGACGAGTTATATCGCATATGGGTGAATCGAAAATATATTAGATATGAGTGGATAAAATATTCGACTCGTTGTTATTTAATGCGAATAAAGAAATGGGTTGAATGATGGATAATATTATAATCCACATTTTATCTACTTATATATTGTACAAGAATGAAATTTTGCTATCAAATAAAATGAGTCACTTTCTTTTTCAGCTTTTATTTTGATAATTTAGCTTACGTTGATTTTCCTCATGACTATCTTTGATGTTTGCTTCTTTTTTTAGTCATGTGCAGATGCGATAGTTTCTAATTTTGGTACATAGTTTTTAATAATATAATTGTAGATGCTAAATTTGAAGTAAACTAGAAAATAAGTTACATTATATATACTCTAATAATTTGGTATTAACTTACTTTGAAAGAAAATAATAAGCGCAAACAATGGCCAAAAAAATAGGAGGAATTTTGAGTTTTATATATTTTTCTTTGCAAATTTGAATGTAGAAATGAGAAAAAGGAAATTCGTAAAATCATGTAAGAATTTGCTTTACTTTTAATATAATGCACAAAGAATATTTTGTTTGAAAGAAGAATAACTCATATATCTATAATCTACTAACCAAAAATCTTGTCTCACTTTGCACATTCTTTTACCATTGACTGATCCTTTTTTTTAAATGAACAAAAAACTTATCCAGATTAACATTGACACGTTTTTGGTTGGAACAAAATATATCAAATACTCACTTCTTCTCAGTTTATTAAGTCTTACCTGTATGTAATTTTTATATGGTGTATTAACGTTATTAACCATGTGTCTTTTGGGAATTACTTTGTGAAGAATATAAACTCAATCACATAGTTTGCAGATCACTCAATTTTGTTTTACGAGTAAAATAGTGTAATCACATTCAAAATTGAATTATATCATATAAAGCCACAGTATAAAATCGTAGCTTGTCACTGAGTTGTTTCAATACTTTTTAGAGAAGAAATCTTCACTGAAACTTCAAGGAAATTGGCGAAGGTAGAAGAAATAATATATTTTTGTCGTTCTTGTTTGTTTTTTCGAACGCAAAAGTTCATGCTTACTTTACAGACACAAGACACCGGTTCAGGCTGAGTCCTAATCATTGTTTGTGTCTTTTTATTATTTAATAAATTAAATATATAATAATTATATTTTTATTTATTTTGAATATGAACGCAGGTTGACCCACATAAGTGATCCGAATCCAATTACTTCATCTCCCACTCACACGTGGTGGGTCTATATTCATTCCTATTATGTAAGTTCCTTACTTGACAACTAAACGATATGACCAGTGCACATCTCGAGAGCTTTATTGTGAGACATATGTTGGAATATATAATATCTCTATCAATGGCATGTAGAGTAGATTCTAGTATGTTGTACCCAAGATCATTTATCATATTCATATTTCTCACAATTAATGTCACCCAAACTACACCCTTAATAGAGATTAAAATGGTCGATGTCAACATATAGTAACCCAATTAGATTAGAGTCGAATCCCACAGAGAATGTGGAGATAGATCTTTATAAATTGCTATTGAAATTCAAATTAGTAACTATTATTGGAGATGGGGGTTCAAATGGGGAACTTTTAAATACTTTAAACTACTTAGATTGTAATCAAGAATTAAAGACGAAGTAGGGGTTACAACTCCTAGATATCGAAACTTTACAAAATGATTTACTATCAACTCGTTTAGATGTGTTCATTGTGCAAAATTGGAGATACTATGTCTCCTAAAACCTCTTGACCCAATTAAGAGAATATCATTGTAAGTCCGTTCCAGCACTTGTGTGCCCGAATTAATTTTATTCGATCATAAAATACCTTAGGTTAACTATACTATCTCTAGATCAAGACATTAGATGGAGGTTGGTAGCTCTGTATCCCTATTAATTATTTTTTTCCTAATCATAACATATTTTTTCTAGCAAGTCAGAATACGAGGGAGTTCTTAATATTGCAACTGTTAAAATAGTATTTACAAAAGAATTTTAATACACAATAATCACCCCTTTATGGTCGAGGTACAATGCATAGCACGCACCCTCGTGTCACAGACTCCATTTGTATAGTCTATTTGGATGTGTTATTTTTTGGGACACTTCACTTTATGTTCCAATCCATCTTTTGGGTCTCTCTTTGTTGTTTTTGGACCGAAATCAACCTTATCATATATATTAGCTCATCACAATAAATATTCAATAAATACATGAATATTCATAGGAGATAGTACTCTGAACATAGCTATACTATGAGTAAAATAAAGTGATTAGTTGCGTAAATACACCTCAAATCAACACCACACACCTAGAGTTGTTGTTCGTCCTAGAAGAACTCATCATATGATCTATAGACCCAATACTTTATTAGTGCTAATTAGACAAGGTTACTCACAAGTCTGATTGGCATATACAATTTAATCATGATTTTGAATTTACTCATACAAGCAAACTCTATCAAGCTCAAGACTTTTAATGTGAACATTATAACTTCTATATAAAGAATTAAGTTATTCATAAAGTAGCCAGTTCTAACCTCCAAGTGAGGGGTGCCCTCACTGTCAAAGAATTTCTCTTTTTCACTCATTATATTTATTAAACGAACAGGGGCATGAGAAAAATAAATTCACTCGCTCTCCCAAGATAATTTAGGACATACCAAACATACCATAGGCTTTTCAATAGAGTATTACATAATTAATCAAAGCATTAAACAGTAGGATCAAAAGGACTTTTTCGAATTATTTGGTTAAACTAGTGACCACTCAGGCCATCTCAACAAAGGTATAATTGCATCTGGTCCTTCCAATCAAGCAAGCGACCAACGATTGCCATCAAAGCAAGAAGTATAGACTATATACTTGCAGGATCAAGTGGAAACTTGACAGGTCTCGCAGCTACTAAGCTTTCAAAAGGGCAGCGCCTCGCCTCGCTTCCTATTCATTTGTGGGTCTGGACCCGATTTTTTTTTCAATTTCGAGAATCAACGAACGGAAAAATCCATAGTCTAGGTGACTCACAGCCTCCCTAAGTTTTAGCGCCTAAAGCAAATTTCAAGAGGCCTTTTATTTTAGTTGACATATATAAATTGAATTATTATAACATACTCAATGTAATCTCACAAATAAGGTTTGGAGAGGTAGGATATATGCAAATATTATGATGTACGAATATAAAGAATGTAAATTTTGAGTTAAAAATATATAATATAAAGTTAGAATGATAAAATCTAACTCGAAAATTTTAAAAATTCATATAATGATATCGAAATAATGCACCGAAATTGATAAGTTGATATTATGATATAGTATCTAGTAGCAATCTCTAGTCCCTAACTACGTGCCCCCGTAGGATTATCTTAAATGACCTAGCTAGTGGATCCACCTAAGCAAATGATGATATGCACGGATTCTACCTTGGTAAGTAGTTTCTCCTTCTTTCGCTATGAGGGATATACCAAATTTCATGATATAGCTCTCATGGTCTTATTATCGGTTAAAGCTAATATCCCACAAAATGACTAAGTTTTCTTCAAGGCTTTTCTTATGTCCTTTATGTTGATATATTTTACCATGTTTTCATGATTTTCATGTCATCTCTTCTTTAAAGCTTTTAAATGTTTCTTTATGATCATGCCTACTCATTTTAAGTTACTTATGTTATTATGCCTATGTTTATGCATATTGCCTCATACTTAGTACATTTCATGTACTAATGCATACTTATTCCTACATTGTTTCACTAATGTATCGTCCGACACTTCTATTTTCATACTTGTGGCTAGTTGATTCGTTTGGGAATTCGAGGATTGGTGAGTCTTCATGACCCGAGGGCCAATAGTATTTTATTTCTTTCATGTCATTTCCATTTCTGACTTTGTATGTGATGTATGTGTTACGTCCCAATCACTTTCCTTATGATGTAATAGATGGTTTTGACACTTATATTTAGACTTCCGCTTTTGTCAAACTCTTTGTATGAAATGCTACTTTTTAAACTCTTTTGTTTCTATAATCTTGTACGATGCATGCTAAGTGGCTTGTGTAGGACCTCTCTGGGTTTTCTATGCCATGTCACGTCTAGGGTGTACATTGGGTCGTGACATACCCATAGTGCTATGGTCTAGAATAAGATCTAAGATCACCCCAAAAACTTTTAAAAATAAAAAAAAGGGTAACATCAAAAATTTGTTAGAAATTCATGTTCATCAAGAGAAAAAAAGTCTATTGTTGAAAACCCAAGTGAAAACGAGTCCAAATCAATGATCAAGTCGAGTGAAACCCATTTTTTTCATCTTTAAGGGGAAAAACTTAAGAAATGTCAGTTGAAATGCAGTTTAAAACTAGGAATATTGGAAAACCTTTGTCAAAATAAGTTTACCCACAATAAAAGGACCTTAAATCCCAAAAATGAATGAAAACTCATTCCAAATCAATCTTCAAATCAACATTTTTTTATTTTTCTACTTTGAGGTTGAAAATCTCAAGTTTGTGGATAGAAATCATGAAGTTTGAAGAGATGTTCTTGGGAAACAAGTAAAAGAAGGCTAGAAATGCGTACTCAATGATTAAGAGAGAAAAAAACATCAAATATCACCTTAAATGGACCTTTCTAGCTCCCAAATTGTCAAAAATACGAGATGGATTTGAATACATATTTAACTTAGCGATTTTGTCACTAAAACCTATTTTCCGTCGCTAAAAGTGTGCTTCAGCAACCTCTAAAACATCTTTTTGACCCTCGAAACCCTCAAAACATGAACCAATAGTGCAAATTCATCATTGAACTTGTTTTCTTAACCAATGAAATCGTCGAATTTCATTAAAAAATGTTATGACCGAAATACCCCCTCGGAACCCATTTAGGCAAAAAAATCAACTTTTTACCTAATCACAACCTAAGGTCTCGAGACTCTAACCGACCACCGTAATAAGTAAAAGTCAACGTTCTGGACTCAATACTACTAACAGAATCGCCATCCAATGCTCAGATCTCATAATGTTCACCGAAATCAACTATTCCAATATAATTCAACTCAAATGACTAAAATCCATCAAAATCTCTCTGAAACGCATCGGGGACAACACTAACCATTCCCCCAACATATACTAAGCATAAAACATTAAGGGGAAGGGCAAAATGATTAATTCACATATAAAGGTAATTTTTTATTAAATGGGACATTACAAACCTAGGTTCAATAGGTTTAACTAAGGAAAATATTTAGGTAGGTATACAAAATAGTAAAAAAAAATTGTAGGTTTAAACAAGAAAATGTCTTGATCACATCCAAATTTTCATACATACAAGTCAAGTTCTAGATTATTTAACATGAACGAATACACAAATGCTCACCACACATGGCACATTAATAGTTTCAAACATAGTTACCTAACTCTAATCTTTACAACTAAATACCTTGAATGCTATGCATAAGCCTTAATTTTGTTTTTAAAGTCTTTCATACCATTTTCACAACCAAAAAATAGTCGCATGTTTCAAGCAATGCTCTAATCTTTCAAATATGATTCTCACCTTAATCAGATTTATATGCATTTTTCCTCGAGTTCGGTGATTTAAGTTCAAAAAATAAATTAAATATTAAATTCTTATTCAAGAAAATGAAAAAGTTTTTATCCTTATTAAAACAAATAGTGTTTATCCTTATTCGAAAATTAAAAAAATAAAGTTTTGTTAATTCACATTTCAAGCTTTGTAAGCTGCAGACACCTCGTTCTCATCATAACGATGGGATACGTGGTAGCCCTTTTTAATTTTGGTGATTTTTATTCAAAATACAAAGATTATTCAGTTATTTTACTACGCACAGTTGATTCTCATCACCTTAATGAGATACACATGCAGCCCTTTTGGGTTGGTTATTCCTTAAAACAATAAAATTTAAAATATAAACGAAAACTCCATCTTCGAATTAGTAGTGATCTAATTCTTGTTTAACATGCTATTTAGGTAACCTTTAATAGGTTCGATTGATTTCTTTCAAAAACAGAAAGAGAAAGGAAACACAGAAAACAATAGAATAAGGAAAGTGTTAAAATGAATTCAACTAAAATACGAGATGAAACATGAAAGAATTCTGAAATAACCCAATACATATCCGGTGAAATCTCACTAATAAGATTTGGGGAGGGTAGAGTGTATGCAGACCCTACCACTACCACTACCTCGTGGAGAAAAAGAAGTTGTAATCGCAATTTACTAATAATAATATTATTTTGTAGAGCATTGATCACAATTTCTACGTATTCAAATTTAAATTTAAATTTAAATTTAATAGTTTCTCCAAAACAAATTAACTTATCAATAATTACTTTAATATTTTTAGAAATAAAAATGTACTACTTAAATCAAGTTAAAATTAAAACACGATATTCAGTTAAACATGCCTTATCAAATATGAGTGAGTGAGTTATATTTTTATTTTAAAAATATTTATTTAAAAAATTAACGATTTTAGTTCTTTAAAGGAGGAACCAACATTACTGTCAAGTTCAACTCTATTTGATTAAGGCATGAAGTGTCTCTCTAATACCCACTTCTTATTTAATTTGATTCAAATAGAAAAGATACAAATATAGAAAAGACATAAATTACTTTGTGATTAACAATTTAAAGGTGATTAATAAATAATAAGTATTTTAACAAATATTTGTTTCCTTCATAATCTAAGATAAGTTGGTAGATCTGGGGATTCCTTTGTTCTAGAGATATTAAAGATACTACAATATTAATATCGTAAGACAAATTCTAGATACTATAATATTGGCACACAAATAGGTCAACTAACATATCAATGAGTGAAATCCTCCTTTGTGGATACATCTAAAAACCTATATATAGCCAAATGGAAAACAAATAGAATATAATATTTTCATTTGCTCTAAACAACATATTTTGTCTAAGCTTCTTGCATCTGTAGAAAAATGGCTCAGCATTACTACATGTCCTCCATCTTATTACTTGCATTTATCTACTTTATGCATGACCACATGATAACTACTACAAGTGCACGTCACATTCTACAGACCCCTAGTTTCTCAAAGCCTCAAACCCCTAGTTTCTCAAATCTCCAAGCCCCTTCTTTCTCTAAACCACAGACCCCTAGTTTCTCAAAACCCAATACTCCTTCTTTCTCAAAGCCAGAAACCCCTAGTTTTTCAAAGTCCGAAACTCCTAGTTTCTTAAAGTCTGATACCCCTAGTTTCTCAAAGCCTGAAACTCCTAGTTTCACAAAGCCTGAGACACCTAGTTTCTCAAAGCCCTCGACCCCTAGTTTCTCAAAGTCGGAGACCCCTTCATTATCAAAGCCCCAAACCCCTAGTTTTTCAAAGCCTAAGACCCCTACTTTCTCAAAACCCGAGACCCCTTCTTTCTCAAAGCCGGAGACCCCTAGTTTCTCAAAGCCCGAGACCCCTAGTTTTTCAAAGCCCGAGACCCCTAGTTTCTCTAAGCCCGATACCCCTAGTTCCTCAAAGCCCAAAACCCCTAGTTCCTCAAAGCCGAAGACCCCTTCTTTCTCAAAGCCCGAGACCCCTAGTTTCTCAAAACCCGAGACCCCTTCTTTCTCAAAGCCCGAGACCTCTAGTTTCCCAAAGCCCGAGACCCCTAGTTTCTCAAAATCCGAGACCCCTAGTTTCTCAAAATCCGAGACCCCTAGTTTCTCAAAGCCCCCAAACCCCTAGTTTTTCAAAGCCCCAATCCCCTTCTATCTCAAATCCCTAGACCCCTTCTTTCTCAAAACCTGAGATTCCTACTGTGTCAAAGTTAAAAATTCCAAAACTTTCTAAACCAATTTTGTGAACTTCTTTGTGATTAACTATGGCATTTGTCATGTGCCATGACTAGTGATGGCTAATGGACGAGTTATATCGCATATGGGTGAATCGAAAATATATTAGATATGAGTGGATAAAATATTCGACTCGTTGTTATTTAATGCGAATAAAGTAATGGATTGAATGATGGATAATATTATAATCCACATTTTATCTACTAATATATTGTACAAGAATGAAATTTGCTATCAAATAAAATGAGTCACTTTCTTTTTCAGCTTTTATTTTTATAATTTAGCTTAAGTTGATTTTCCTCATAACTATCTTTGATGTTTGCTTCTTTTTTAGTGATGTACATATGCGATTGTTTCTAATTTTGGTACACAGTTGTTGATAATATAATTGTAGATGCTAAAATTGAAGTAAACTAGAAAATAAGTAACATTATATATACTCTAATTATTTGGTATTAACTTACTTTGAAAGAAAATAATAAGCGCAAACAATGGCCAAAATAACAGGAGGAAATCACCTTAAACGGACTTTTCTAGATCCCAAAATGTCAGAAATAAGAAATGGTTTTGAATAGATATTTAACACAACGATTTGGTTGCTAAAACCCATTTTTTGTCGCTAAAATTGTGCTTCAACTACCCTCATTAAACATGTTTTCTGAACGCAATGAAATCGTCGAATTTCATTTAAAAATGTTATGACCAAAATACCCCCTCTTAACCCATTTAGGCCAAAAATTCAACCTTTTACCTAAATATCCTAATCACAACTTAAGGTCTCGAGACTCTAACTTTCCACCCTATTAAGCCAAACTCAATGTTACGGACTCAATACTACTGACAGAATCACCATCTAATGCTCGGATCTCATAATGTTGACCAAATTCAACTATTCCAATATAATTCAACTCAATGGCTCAAATCCAATAAAATCTCACCCGAACGCATCGGGGACAATACTAACCATTCCCGGAACATAAACTATGCATAAAAACATTTAGGGGAAGGGCAAAATGGTTAATTCGCACATAACAATAATTTCTTATTAAATGGGACATTATAAGCCTATAGGCTCAATAGAATTAACTAAGAAATATATTTAGGTAGGTACACAGTGTAGTAAAAAAAATTGTAGGTTAAAATAAGAAAATGCCTTGATCACATCCAACAAGTTCAAATTGTCACACACAAGGCAAGTTCTAGATGTTGTAACATGAACGAATACACAAATGTTCACCGCACATGGCACATTAATAGTTCCAAACATAGTTACCTAACTCTAATCTTTAAAACTGAACACCTTGAATGCTATGCATTATTAAACCTTAATTTTGTTTTAAAAGTCTATCATACCATTTTCTCAACAACAAAAATAGTCACATTTTTCAAACAATGCTCCAATCTTTCAAAAACAATTACTATTGAATCTGGAGAAAAAACGCAAACTTGATTATCACCTTAATCAGATTTATGGGCTTGTTTTCTCGAGTTTGGTAATTTAAGTTCAAAAAAAAATTAAAAATATTAAATTCTTATTCAACAAAATGAAAAAGTTTTTATCCTCGTTAAAAAACAGTGTTTACCCTAATTTAAAAATAAAAAAGATAAAGTTTTATTACTTCGCATTTCAAGCTTTGTAAGCTGCACACGATACGTAGGTAGCCCTTTTCAAGTTTGGTGATTTTATTCAAAATACAAAATTTGTTTATTTATTTTACTACATACACTTGATTCTCATCACCTCGATGAGATACACAAACAAGCCTTTGGGTTGGTTATTCGTTTAAAAAATAAAAGAAAACTCTATCTTTGAATTAGTAGTGATCTAATTTATGTTTAACATGCTATTTAGGTAACCTTTAATAGGTTCGATTGATTTCTTTCAAAAAGACGAAAGAGAATGGAAACACGAAAAACAATAGAATAAGGAAAGTGTTAAAATGAATTCAACTAAAATACGAGATGAAACATGAAAGAATTTTTAAATCCCAATACATATCTGGTGAAATACCACTAACAAGATTTGAGGAGGGTAGAGTGTATGCAGACCCTACCACTACCTTGTGGAGAACGAGAAGTTGTAATTGCAATTTACTAATAATAATATTATTTTGTAGAGCATTGATCACAATTTCTAAGTATTCAAATTTAATAGTTTCTCCAAAACAAATTAACTTATCAATAATTACTTTAATATTTTTAGAAATAAAAAGGTACTATTTAAATCACGTTAAAAATTAAAACACGATATTCAGTTAAACATGCTTTATCAAATATGAGTTAGTGAGTTAAATTTTTATTTTAAAAATATTTAGTTAAAAATTTAACGATTTTAGTTCTTACTAGCAGGAACCAACATTACTGTCAAGTTCAACTATATTTGATTAAGGCATGAGGTGTCTCTCTAATACCCACTTCTTATTTAATTTGATTCAAATAGAAAAGAAATAAATATAGAAAAGACATAAATTACTTTGTGATTATCAATTTAAAGGTGATTAATAAATAATAAGTATATTAACAAATATTTGTTTCCTTCATAATCTAAGATGAGTTAGTAGATCTGAGGATTCCTTTATTCTAGAGATATTCAAGATACTACAATTTTAATATGGTAAGACTAATTCTAGATACTATAATATTGGCATGCAAATAGATCAACTAACATATCAATGAGTGAAATCCTCCTTTATGGTTGCATCTAAAACCTATATATAGCCAAATGGAAAACAATTAGAATATAAAAATTTCATTTGCTCTATACAAATATTTTATCTAAGCTTCTTGCATGGCTCAGCATTACAACTTCTCCTCAATCATATTGCTTGCATTTATCTACTTTATCCATGACCACATGATAACTACTACAACTGCACGTCACATTCTACAAACTCCTAGTTTCTCAAAGTCAGAGACACCTAGTTTCTCAAAGCCTGTGACCCCTAGTTTCTCAAAGCCTGCGACCCCTAGTTTTTCAAAGCCTGAGACCCCTAGTTTCTCAAAGCTCCAAGCCCCTTCTTTCTCAAAGCCCCAGACCCCTAGTTTCTCAAAAACCAATACTCATGTTTTCTCAAAGCCCGAGACCCCTAGTTTCTCAAAGCCCAAAACCCCTAGTTTCACAAAGCCTGAAACATCTAGTTTCTCAAAGCCCAAGAACCCTAGTTTCTCAAAGCCCGAGACCCCTTCTTTCTCAAAGCCCGTAACACCTAGTTTTTCAAAGCCCGAGACCCCTTCTTTCTCAAAGCCCGTAACACCTAGTTTTTCAAAGCCCAAGACCCTTTCTTTCTCAAAACCTGAGACACCTTCTTTCTCAAAGACTGCAACCCCTGGTATCTCAAAGCCCCAAACCCCTTCTTTCTCAAAGCACCAAACCCCTAGCTTCTCAAAATCCAAAACACCTACTTACTCAAAGTCCGATACTCCTAGTTTCTCAAAGCCCAAAACCCCTAGTTTCTCAAAGCCCAAAACCCCTAGTTTCACAAAGCCCGAGACATCTAGTTTCTCAAAACCCGAGACCCTTAAATTCTCAAAGCCCGAGACCCCTTCTTTCTCAAATCCCCAAACCCCTAGTTTCTCAAAGCCCGAGACCCCTTCTTTCTCAAAGCCAGAGACACCTTCTTCCTCAAAGCCCTAGACCCTTAGTTTTTCAAATCCCGAGACCCCTTCTTTCTCAAAGACCGAGACCCTTCTTTCTCAAACCCGAGACCCCTTGTTTCTCAAATCCCGAGACCCCTAGTTTCTCAAAGTCTGAGACCCCTAATTTTTCAAAGCTTGAGACCCCTTCTTTCTCAAAGCCCGAGACCCTAATTTCCCAAAGCCCTAGACCTCTATCTTTTCAAATCCCCAAACCCTAGCTTTTCAAAGCCCCAGACCCCAAGCTTCTCAATGCCCCAAACCCCTTCTATCTCAAATCCCTAGACCCTTTTTTTCTCAAAGCCTAAGATCCCTACTGTGTCAATCTCAAAAATTCCAATATTTTCTAAAACAATATTGTAAACTTCTTCGTGAGTAACTATGGTATTTTTCAGTTGCCATGACTAGTGCTGGCTAATGAACGGGTGAATTGAAAATATATCAGATGTGAATGGATAAAATATTCGACTCGTTGTTATTTCATGTGAATAAAAAAATGGATTGAATGATGGATAATATTATAATCCACATATTATATCTTGAAATTTGCTATCAAATAAATGAGTCACTTTCTTTTTCAGCTTTTATTTTGATAATTTAGCTTACGTTGATTTTCCTCATGACTATCTTTGATGTTTGCTTCTTTTTTTAGTTATGTGCTAATGCGATAGTTTCTAATTTTGGTACAAAGTTTTTGATAAAAAAATTGTAGATGCTAAAATTGAAGTAAACTTGAAAATAAGTTACATTATTATATATACTCTAATAATTTGGTATTATGTTACTTTGAAAGAAAATAATAAGCGCAAACAATGGCCAAAAAAACAAGAGGAATTTTGAGTTTTATATATTTTCTTTGAAAATTTGAATGTAGAAATGAGTAAAAGGAAATTCGTAAAATAATCTACGTATTTGCTTTACTTTTAATATAATGTACAAAGAATATTTTGTGTGAAAGAAGAATAACTCATATATATATATACTAGATGGATATAGCCCGTGCTAAGCACGGGCCCAACACCGTATCATTACATGTGGGAGATCTAATGGTGAATTAAAATAGTGGACAAATAAAATTAAATAGAAAGGTAGTATAGTAATTTCAACAATAAATAAGAAGACACAAATTTTGTTCATAAATCGCATTCGTTTTATGCGTTTTATGCCTTTCATTCTCACCTCTTTCTATTTAGGAATCTGAGAAGGGTTTTTTCAAAGTTTCAACGACATGACATTTTTTTAAAAGATAAAATATTCATATATTATAAAAGTAATAAATGAAATAAATAAATATATTTTAAAAATAGTGGACAAATAAAATTAAACGGAAGGGGTATTATAGTAATTTCAACAATAAATAAGAAGACACAAAATTTTAGTCATAAATCGTATTCGCTGAATGTGTTTTATGCCTTTCATTCTCAACTCTTTCTATTTAGGTATCTGAGAAGAGTTTTTTCAAGTTTTCAACGACATGATTTTTTTAGAAGATAAAATATTTATCCTTTGTTGATATTATAAAAGTAGTAAATGAAATAAATAAATATATTTTAAAAATAGTGGACAAATAAAATTAAACAAAAGGGGTAATATAGTAATTTCAACAATAAATAAGAAGACATAAAATTTGACTCATAAATCGCATTCGCTGAATGCGTTTATCCCTTTCATTCTCAGTTCTTACTATTTAGATATCTGAGAAGGGGTTTTCAAATTTTCAATGACATGACAGTTTTTAAAAGATAAAATATTTATCTTTTCTTGATATTATAAAAGTAATAAATGATATAAATAAATATATTTTAAAAATAGTGAACAAATAAAATTAAACGGAAGGGATAGTATAGTGATTTCAACAATAAATAAGAAGACATAGAATTTTGGTCATAAATCGCATTCGCTGAATGCATTTTATGCCTTTCATTCCCAACCCTTTCTATTTAGGTATTTGAGAAGAGTTTTTTCAAGTTTTCAACGACATGACTTTTTTTGAAAGATAAAATATTTATCTTTTCTTGATATTATAAAAGTAATAAATGAAATATAAATATATTTTTGAAAAGTAGTGGACAAATAAAATTAAACGGAAGGGGTAGTATAGTAATTTCAACAATAAATAAGAAAACACAGAGTTTTATTCATACATGCATTCGCTGAATGCATTGTATGCCTTTCATTCTCAGCTCTTTCTATTTAGGTATCTAAGAAGAGTTTTTTCAAGTTTTCAACGACATGACCTTTTATAAAAGATAAAATATTTATATTTTCTTGATATTGTAAAAGT
>JAJOOS010080424.1:0-20498 GCA_029582725.1 Solanum chiquidenum | reverse complement strand
AAATAAATAAATATATTTTAAAAATAGTGGACAAATAAAATTAAATGAAAGTGGTAATATAGTAATTTCAACAATAAATAATAAGCCACAGAAGACGGACGCTCGGAAAGGTTCTCGAGATTCTCAATCGCCCTTTAAAAATAGTAGACAAATAAAATTAAACTTAAGAGGTAATATAGTAATTTCAACAATAAATAAGAAGAAATAGAATTTTACTCATAAATTGCTTTCGCTGAATGCGTTTTATGCCTTTCATTCTCAGCTCTTTCTATTTAATACATTATTTTAAAGACTATTTTAATAATCAAGATACAAATTTTATTAGAGATCATATTATGTGCCATAATATTAAAAATATATTTACGTAATTATCTTTAAAAGTATTTTTAGGAACAATGTATTAACTATTCAAACACATTTTATTATAAAATAGTTTTAAATTTTCTTTTGTAAAACATGTTAAAATAAAATAAATAATTTTTAAAAAAAAACATAAATCCGGGAAAATTAAAAATAAAAATTTAGATATAAAGAAAATTGGATAATTCTTATCTATTTTCATTAACAATACAGTGAGAAATTTTTCAAATCTTTTTTTCCTTTTAAAAAAATGGAGTAAAAGAGCAAATCCCCAAATATAGATGTGTTTGTAAGCGGAAAAATAACATATAGAAATTTGAAAGAAAAACATACCTCCGATTTGCTGAGCGGAAAGAGAGGATTTTTAACAAAAACATTGTGATGAAAGAGAGGAGATTAAAGAGATTGTGCTAAAATGCAAGAGATTAATGAAAGCTCCTGCTTTGCTAGTGCTAGAGAGAAAGGGGAAGATTTGGATCTTAAGATGAAATTACTATTTTACCCTTATATAGTAATGATATTTTCTAAAATGCCAGTGGTCGTCCTGGTCGTCTTCACCTTTCTATATAATAGAAAATTTATAGTTTTCTCTCGCTTTATACAAACACAAGTACGTTTTATACATTTGTGTTTGTATAAAGTGAGAGAGGCGAGAGAGATATCTGAGGAGAGAGGCAAACGAAAAGATATGTATTTGTATTTATATATACAGTTTTCTCTCGCTTTATTCAAACACAAACATAATTTATGCATTTGTGTTTGTATAAAGTGAGAGAGGCGAGAGAGAGAGAGTGGCGAGCGAGATCAGGAGAGTGGCAAGCGAGAAATCTGGGGAGAGACGAATGACAAAGTGTTTGCCACGGAATAGAATTAAATGAAACGGTGGTCATAACATTTAATTTAATTAATAATTTGCTATTTTATACGGTTTTCCCTAATCTAAATAGGGATGGATGACGTTCTGAATTTATTACTCCCTCCCTTCATTTTACTTGTCACAATTTGACTTGACATACAATTTAAAAAATAATTATTGATATATATATATTTTACCAAACTACAAATCATGCTCTCCTTTTGGATTGTATTTTGATGCAATAAATTATTTCATTATGAGACGCAAATATATATATATATATTTTAAAAAATTAAATTATCATTATATAAAAAAAAATGTTCTTAGTGACTATAAAGAAATAACCCAACAACTTTATCAATACAATTTTACAAATAAAATATGGGGAAGATATACATATCAATCTTTAATGTGATATAATTATCAATAAAATATCCTCCGCATCCAAATCTTATCTAAACGTGGAAACCAAAATCAGCGTTGAAATCACAATTTTAGTATTTGAACATTAATAGGAATTTCACAACATTATTGCGAGAATAGTTTCTCGCTGCGCTGCGGGTCTATTTTTTTTTCGATATCCACATAAGAACCTGATTAAGTTTGAATTTGTATTAAAAATTCCACATTGAAATAAAATGGTACGACTTTATATTTAAAAAATCAAACTCAAGACCTTTTAATTAAATGAAGAAGTACTTATCGCTCTCTATCCATCACATCCTTTTGTTGGTGCTGCGGGTCTACTCAGTGAGTGGACCATTCAGCGCTTCTTTATAGTCTTTATTTATTACCAGACCAAACGCACAACTCAGAACAGCAAGACTGAAAATCAAGGATCACATTCAAAATTCAAGATTCTTTTATTAATAAAATCCTCCACAACTGGGTCGACTCACATTCAAGATTCAAGATTCTCTTATTACTAATTCTCCACACAACTGGGTCTTTGTTGGGTTTGTTAACATTTACTTGTAATTTGTATGATCACCATCTTGTTTACTTTTTCTATTCTGGGTCCCAATATTTTAGGTTGTTTTACACTTGCCACTGCCATTTACGGCGAATTCATCAATGGAACTTATTGTTGATAATTAAATACCTACTAATAGGGATAACAAAAATTCGTCTACAACCTGTCATCTTCTTTATTAATCCTTTTATTATTACTATTGGTAGTTTTATTGTTTTAGTATATATAGGTTCTGGGTAATTTTGAATAGTGTAGTTGAGATTGACTTTCACTGCCAATAAATACTTGTTTATTCGTCACAGTAGTTTGTTTGGTGGCTGAACTTGAATTTTGTTGGAGTAAAGAAATGTGCGCTAACCAAATTGGACCCAATTGACTAAAGAAAAATTGTTTAGGTTTAGGAGCAAGGTAGGAAGGACATAGAGAGAGAGAGTTAATGGCAAGTCCAACGACAAAGGACCACTCTCACATTGAAATTGACGATATAAATGAGGAATCTCAACAGATGACTGAGAAGGATATTGTAGAGAAAGATATGGCGCCTTTGCCTGGGAGTTCAATTCATAGGTCATCTTCTCGTCCACAGCTAGATGTAAGTGGTGCTGCAATTCAGGGGAATTTTGAGGAGAAGGATCCTGCAATTCTGTTGCCTAATCAGACTGATGATATCTCACACCTTGCTTTGGATATTGGTGGTAAATTTTCATGTCTTTATTGGAGTCTTAAGAAGTTTGGGATTTGATGTTTGTGTAATTCTTGTTGTTAGTAAAATGGATATGAAGTTGATATTTCTTGTTTTATTTCATACTTTCAGCTCAATGTTGCTAGTATGTTCTTTGCTAACTTTGAAAATTTGGGCAAAACGCTACCACCCCCACTCAGTGAATGTCGGATTCTCCAAAAGTAGTGAAATTTTAGAGAATCCGACACGAGTGCGGCATTGAAAGTGAAGAGTCCGCGCAACTTAAATTGTGGATAGTCCTTGTGGTGTCTCCAAGTTTGACGTTTGTCCCAACTTTATCTGCTTTTGTATGCTTTTTGGTGTAATGCTGAACTCTTGCACTGGTTCTGAGTTTGATGTGCGAAAAGCTAATTACGATTAACCTAAATCATATTAGTACTGAAATAATATTTTCCGTGGATTTCTTAATCCAGGCTCTCTTATCAAGCTGATTTACTTTTCAAGACATGCGGACCGACAAGTGGATGATGGGAGAAAGAGGAAAGTTAAGGAGAGATTGGGTGTTACTAATGGCAGCAGAAGAAGCTATCCTATCCTTGGAGGGAGGCTTCATTTTGTGAAGTTTGAGACATCGAAAATCAATGAGTGCTTAGATTTTATACATTCCAAGCAACTTCACTGTGGTGGTATAGTTCTTTGATTTGTACACGATTTTTAAATTGCTAATTTTGTAAATGCCCTGTATTGCCCCGTGATTTTCAAATGTTCTTGATCAACACCACGTACATTGGCAAGAGTAGTTTTTACATTTTGTTCATAATCTTGTGGCCAGGGATGGATCCACGATGTTGGCCTTCTGATGCCCCACCAAGTGAAAATGCAGTAATTAAGGTAAGCATCATATTTGTTGAATTGCGTGTCAACCTCATTTATAAGTTAAAGTTGTGAGGGAGGTGACTTTTATTTGTTTGATTATGTAATAGCACACTTCCTTACATTTGAGCTACATACTTCATTTTCTTCCTTCGAATGATGTATTATTCTCTTTTCTAGGGCCAAACATGTGAAAGTACTTCTTTGATATCAGTCGTAGTGACATTTAATCCTAGGAACTTTATTTTCTCTGGTACCATGTTGAGCTTTGTGACCACGTGATAGAAAAATTTAAACTGTTAAAGAGGGGACACTTTTTATTTTATTTTATGTATCAATGCTATTGAGCCAGGATGTCTACTTCCAGTTTTAGTTTGATCAGAATCAGGTTATATGAAGGAAGAAGCAAATTGGTTTAAACTTTGAAGTACTCAAAATAAGTGCAAGTGAAAAAAAAGGAAGAAAAATAAGAAAAATTAAAAGAATAGGAATTAAGAAACTAAATAAATGTTAGAGCTCTAAGGTCTCTAAGTGAAGAGAAACTGATTCCATGTACGGCTATACAGGCATAGCTAGACTGGTCTTATAATTGAACTAGTTTTCGTAATTGTACCCCTTTTTCATCAAAGAGCATCTCCTGTCATGTGTGGTAGTTTTTTTTTCCTGAGCTACTTAAACTACAGGATCATCTTGGTGTATATTTCATTTGTAATAAACTACTAATAGAAACTTACTGATGACCTAATGAGATCCTCATTGCATTCTTCTCTGATGATTATGATAATAATAGAATCCATCATATTAGCCCCCAAGGTTTAGTTCAAGTGGGAAAGATCGAGGGACTTATAACTTGGGTCATAGTGATCCCTGTGCAATGTAAATCAAGCTTGGTATTTATTAAGTGGAGAAGGGTAGAGGGGAGGGCCCATTACCCTGAGTATCAAAGGTTGCAGCTGGTCTTGAGGATTAACCTCATAAAAAAAAAAGAATCCACTATACTCTGGACTCTGGTTATCCCTTCGGAGCAGTTATTCAGCAAGTACTTTAACTATATAATAACAAAGTGTAATGTGGTTTTACTTCAGTTTTCTGCTAGTTATTGGTTTTAATAATTCACACATACATTCACCTATTTAACTGGTTTGGTTTTTGTGAAAAGGCTACAGGTTTAACTGGTTTGGTTCTATGAAAAGGCCACAGGTTTAACTAGTTTGGTTTTGTGGAAAGGCTACAGGTGGTGGGGCATATAAGTTCGCTGATCTTTTTAAGGAAAGGCTGGGAGTCAGTATAGAGAAAGAAGATGAAATGAATTGTCTTGTTTCTGGTGCAAATTTCTTACTCAAGGTAAGATAAAAAAGATCTTCTTTTTGCTCAACTGTCTCACTCTGCATTTTCTCCTATAGTGGCAGCTTTAGATCCAAGTCCTTTGTTTGACTGAATAGTGCATAAATGTTGCTTTCTTGATCACATTTCTCTTGGGAGTAGTACAAAGAACAACTCAATGCCGATTTTCAAATTTACTTGTAAATTGTCTTATAGAGGGCTTTCTGGGCCACAATTTTAGGATAGAGATCGTCATGAAGTATCTGACATTCAGGATTTGTTAATTACTTCAAGAAGAGCCTCCGAATTAACCAAGGAAGTTTTTTACAGTTTTAGTAGGATATATTGAGATAGATCTGTTCTTATTTATTGTGGAAGTACCTTCACCTAACTTTCAAAAAGTACAGCTCCTGACTATTTTATCCTTGAAAGCTGACTGCCATAGTGCCGTCACCCTTTAGCTCCAGATTAAGAACAGGAAAATTCAAGTTGTGAAAACCAGAACCATCCTAATCCCCATAGCTTTAAGCTGAAGATGCATAAAGAATAATGTGTTAATTTAATTTTTTAATGAAGAACGTGCCAGGAAAAAATATAGAAAACTTATAGAACTTTTATTTTTACTACAATAACAAACGTAGTGTTATTCCACAAGTGGGGGCACTTTTTATTTTGTATAATGTTTGTCTGAGATGAGCTTAAATGAAGTTACATGGTCCGTGAGGATTCATATAGCTGACCTCAACTTGTTTGGGACTGAGGTATAGTTGTTGTTTATACTTTTTTTTTTTACTGACGAATAAAGCAGCCATTCTAGTGTTTTCTTTTATGTAGACTTTGCCTTCATTTCAAGGCTCTGGTTAGTAACAAAACTATTTTGGGATTAATTGATTTCTGACATAGGGACGTCCTTGCATCTACATGTGTCGTGCTCTTAATGAATGAATGATAGTTTAGTAGTAGGTCTATGCATCTGCATTTGTTGTGCTATTTTTTTTCTTGTCTATTTATTGATTTCTGCATTTCCCAGCTACTATTGAAGGAATACTGACTGTTGATGGCTGTTGAATATGTCAGAATGTGAAGTTGGAAAATTAGCCGCTTCAGCAAAATTTTCAACAAGTTTATGCTATAGTCTTTGTTATCAATTGCTGATGGAATGTACTGAATTTTGCATTCTGGATACAGCTGTACGAGTGCAAAATAGGCTTAAAGGCTCTCTTTTTTATTTGCTTGACAGATGGTTTTATTTTTACAAATATATTATTGCATGGCTCTTTCATTTATTTGCTTGCACAGATAGTTTCATTCTTACAAAGATATCATTGCGCACTGTAATTGATATTTTTACAAATATATTATTGCATGGTTCTTTCATTTATTTGTTTGCACATATAGTTTCATTCATACAAAGATATGATTGCACACTGTAATTGTTATGTCCTTAAAGAGGACTCGCTTCTTTGTTCTAATACTTTCATCTCCTTGTTGTTATACTTAATTTGTCATGCTTTCAAGTGGCTACCATAGTGTTTTTTCCCTCTTTTGCTTGGTTTAAGTTCTGATTTCACATGGGAAGTTGAAATATAGTTGTGCTCCAGTATCCAATCAGCAAGTTGTCCAGGGAGATTTTTTTAGGGGTTACATTTCTATGCATATTTATATATCAGTGACCTGCAGAAGCTGCATTGGTTCTCTATATCACTGAAATCATACCATTTTATATAAGTATATTCCTGAAACCAAACCATATAGCATTTCTTACTTGGCTACAGCTTTCACTTTATTTTGAAGAAGTTAATTCAGAAGTTGTTTTCTACTTTCGTTTCTATGTAAGAATATTCTGTGTCTATTGGATGTTCATGGTCAGGCAGGTTTGGCCTCATCTTTTCCTAGTTTAACTTAATTTAGCTTGGGGGCTGTCAGACAGTGATCTCTGACTTTTGCTTACATTATTGCCTTTGTTGGTTCTATTGTTGAAACCTGTTTTTGAATAGGCAATCCGTCATGAAGCTTTTACGCATATGGAGGGTCACAAGGAGTTTGTGCAGATAGACCAGAATGATTTGTTTCCATATTTGCTTGTGAATATCGGTTCTGGTGTTAGTATGATCAAGGTACTCTGCCTAAGTTCTTGTTTGGCGTTATTGAGCTAATAAAAAATTCGAGTACCCGCTAATGTCTGTCGTTTTGCATTATTATAGGTTGATGGGGATGGGCAGTTTCAGCGGGTCAGTGGCACAAATGTTGGAGGTGGTACATATTGGGGATTGGGGAGGTTGTTGACTAAATGCAAGAGGTACTTTTGATTAGACAGCATTCGGATAATGTTTGAAGAGAATAAATTAGAGACATTAGTAGAAGATTTAGAATCCTGAGCACAATCTCTCACATCACTCATTCCTCTTTTTTTTCCCTCTCATGTTTTTTGAGAAGTTGAAGTCAATATTATTATGTATCACCAAGAAGGCTGTTGAGAGTTCCAAAGGGTAACAAAAGATTATAGCATCACATCTCTCTCAGCACGTGTATTTAAGCCCATTCATAATGGGACAGTATTCCAATTTTTGTACGAGTGACAATGGGATATTGTTCCAGATTCCACTAGCCTTGGGATATGACTTCCCAAACACTCTAATATGGGGCTAAATGTTATTGTAATTGATTCTGTCAATTCTCTGTTACAGTTTTGATGAACTGCTGGAGCTCAGTCAGCGTGGAGACAATAGCACCATAGACATGCTTGTTGGTGACATCTATGGTGGTATGGATTACTCAAAGGTACATTCTAATAGATCAGGTTCTATTATCTAGGATTTATTTTACTGATTAAACAGAGGTGAACTTTAGTGGTCTGCTTAGGTGTTTAATCATGGGGGAAAATAAGATCCATGATTTTCTCCTGAGAGCCTGTAGTTGTTTTTCCTTTTTGTTATATTTAGTTCATATTTGCTATGCATCCTAATGATTATCTACTCAAGATCTATAATAT
Organism: Solanum chiquidenum; assembly: GCA_029582725.1. Taxonomy (NCBI): domain Eukaryota; kingdom Viridiplantae; phylum Streptophyta; class Magnoliopsida; order Solanales; family Solanaceae; genus Solanum; species Solanum chiquidenum. The sequence goes on along the minus strand of JAJOOS010080424.1, from coordinate 12,439 downwards.
CTCTATAGATTGGCCTTTCAGCTTCAACAATTGCTTCGAGTTTTGGGAAGACCATTTCAGAAAACAAGGATCTTGAAGATTATAAGCCTGAAGACATATCTCTATCCCTGCTGCGCATGATTTCATATAATATTGGTCAGGTATCCCACTTTTAAGATCCCTACAATTCTACAAAGCATTTACTTCAAGTTCTATATTTATGGTCTGAGTTGGCCCTGTTATTATTAATGGAAACTTTTACTTGATCAAAAAAAGGTTCAATATTTTGGGTTAAGTGCATTTTTAGGTCTATCCTGTTTTGTGCACCAAGTGATAATTTGTGACAAATTTGTAAATAGTTGATCTCGTAGAGACCAGGCCCAACTTGTGGGATTACTCATGACTGGATATGATATGTTGCTGATCTCATAGAATGGAACTGGACCATGAAATCATTGTTTGCGTGTTTTCTTTTGATGAGCAAACGTATTATTAATAATAAACTCAGCACCAAGAAGGTAAACAACATTATCTAGGAATCCTCTAAGGCTGTAAGGGATCAATAAAATATATCATTACATCAAGATCATTCGAGAATTCAGCATTACACCTGCCTTTTAAACTATGAATGCATCTATACTTCAACATCAAAGAATTCTGTTCCTTCCCCTCAAGACATCTGTTGTTCCTCTCGAGCCAAACATTCCAGAATATGCTGTTTTGACTTTAGAACATCAGGATTGTTTACTATTACATATGAGTTATGACTGATATCATGTTAAAACTTAACCTACATGAATAAGTGGCTCTGTAAAGAAATAGATGAGAGGATACTGATGTGGTTTACGGCCTGAATAGCTTTTGACCAACTAGGATGCGGGCATCGCTAACCCCTATGGAAATTTGAGTTTCTATTTCTAGCTTCTATTTGGTTTAATATCAAATGCCTTGCCTTGTGAAGAAACCCAAAAAGAGTTTCAAGAACATGAATGCCTTAATAATTTAGTATCAGGCAAATTCTTCTGCCAAGTTCTCCATGACAAGAGGTTTGTATTGTTAGTTCAGTTAGCTATATTTACTTTGTCCTGGAAAGAGAAAAATGGTTAGGTATATTTCTGATTCTTTCCTTTCTGAATGAGTAGTTTCTGGGAAATGAGTCATTGCTTGATGGGTATTATATACTGTTAGATATTGCCTAATCATGAAATTTATTTTTAAAACATTTTCTAGATAGCTTATCTCAATGCACTGCGTTTTGGACTCAAAAGGATATTCTTTGGAGGATTTTTCATACGAGGTCATGCTTACACTATGGACACAATATCTTTTGCTGTTCAGTTCTGGTGAGAAATTGATTAATTTTACGTGACTTCATTATTTATAATTAGTCACGAGATCTTTTTCTAGTTCTTTCCTCCAAACCATGTGCGTCTTTCTTTCATTCATTATTGTCTCTTCATCAATTTCACCCCTACTCCAAATCTTTGAATAGGTCCAAGGGAGATGCACAAGCTATGTTCTTGCGACATGAAGGTTTCTTGGGAGCTCTGGGTGCTTTTATGAGCTACGAAAAGCATGGCTTAGATGATCTGATGGTCCATCAGTTAGTGGAAAGATTCCCAATGGGTGCACCATACATTGGAGGAAATGTTCATGGCCCACCGTTGGGAGATTTGAATGAGAAGGTAAGTATTACTTTAAAGTTATAAATTCTTGTGCAACTGGGTATTGGGTTTGAATGTGATGCAATTAAGCAATCTGAAATGGAATTAGTTAATCTAGGAGATGGAACTCGAAGAAGATGATAGTCAAATCAGGGTTATGACCGAGAATTGAGGCTGGATTGAATGTAGAAGAGAGAGAGAATCAGATATTATTTCATGAATGAATCCAATTACATGTAATGGCTATTTTATAGAAATGAAACTAGTAACTGAAATCTGGAAATCTAACTGCTATAGTCTAACAACTTCAACTACTTCTAACTAATTGGCCACATCACCTAACTAACTTGCCAACTCAGCTAGTTCACTCTTAAACTTGTGTCAGAATGTGATAAGCTTTCTGTATGGCTTAGACTGTTATCAGTAGTGTCTTTCAATAGTTTGAATGCCCTGCAAATGTTCCTTGCAGTTACTGATTTGACATTTTAGTTCTTGCTTTTGCATGGAGTTTGTAAGCTGCTTCTTATGCCATAGATTGTTGCAATTAGATTCTGAATGCAGGATGTGAGGACTTTTGTTTCCTAAGGAGTATATTTTTTCTTTTTTATATTTAATAAGGAATAAATTCCTAAAGCTATAAAGCATATATTCTGTGGGGTAACCACTTCATAAAAAAAATAAAATGATGTGGGGTAACCTCTATGTGACAAGGTGGGAATATGGTATCCATTTGTGACCAATAATACATACAAGTAGATTAATGGGAAGTGGCATGTGAAAAGGCACATGAAGTTCGCCATATAAGTTGAAGTGTCATGGGTTGTGTAAAGGTTATGAGTCACATCACTAAACTGACCCAGTTAGTTCAATATACCCACAATTCTGGTTTTGTTGGGCTATTTGTCATTGCAGTTTTGTATTAACTATGTGACTATTGTTCTTTACTTCCTTTATATATATATATATATATATATTTCTGAATTGTTAATGCTTTTATGAGGATAGGTAAAGAGTTGCTTCTAGAGATGGTTGGAGAACATTCCTTCTGTATAATTACTTGTTATCCTCCTCCTCCTCCGCCGCTTCCATAGTTGCTTGACTAGCTTTATTAAATTTTGAACTTATAGAAGGCGAAGAGGTTTAATTTTGGGGAGATTGATTTTTTTCCCTTGTTCTTCTCCATAGTTGCTTGACAAGCTGTACTGAATTTTGAATTGATAGAAGCTAAGGTCAGCAGGTCAACTGGTTTAATTTTTGAGAGATCGATTCTTTTCTTCAAAGACTTATTGTAGCTTGATGTTTCTTGTCTATCAGTAATCTGGTTTTTGATGGGATATGTTACGGAATAAGCTTTATTTGATTGCAGATATCGTGGATGGAGAAATTTGTGCGAAAGGGAACTGAAATTACTGCTCCTGTTCCAATGGCTCCACCAGCTACTACCGGCCTTGGAGGCTTTGAAGTTCCATCATCTAAAGGAGTTCTGCGATCTGATGCAAGCAAATTAAATGTTGGAGTTCTGCATCTGGTCCCATCTTTGGAGGTTTTCCCACTTTTAGCAGATCCAAAAACGTAAGTTGATTTTGGGCAGATCTTTTACAATTTCCGTGTGGCTCCACAAAAGGTGCTGCTCTTTATTTGTGCTGGTCTTTCATAGTTCATGCCTTCCTAGTTGCATGCATTTTCTGTTTGTACATTCTGGTTATTTTACTTTCATTTCTATCTCTGGCTATCTTAGTTTCATTCCATTGTGTTTGTTTTCTTTGAAGAGGCTGCTAGTTTTTATTCATCTTGGTCTCCAGACTTGGTTTGCATGCAAACTACTGTCACACTAAAAGTTCTAGAAATGCCCCATTTTCATTTTATTAATTATTTGTGTAGCTGTAGAGGGTACTTGACAAAGCAAGGATTTTCTTGAAGTATATGTATGTTTTACTATTTCTGGAACACTCATTTGGAGATTATTGTGTTTTACCGAGTTTTGAATTGCTTTTTAACAGATATGAGCCAAATACCATAGACCTCTCAGATCACGGCGAGCTAGAGTAAGTTGAAATTGAACACTACTAAGATGCTCTTTTTTTCCCCTCTGTAATAGCCAAGCAAGCCTGCTTTCCTGTTTTTAGTTTCTTTCTTCTTTTTCTTAGACTAAAATTTGGCGGTGCTGTAGGTACTGGTTCACTGTGTTATCTGAGCATTTGTCGGATCTTGTTGACAAGGTAAGACATTGACCTTTTATCATGTCAAAATCCTTGTTTCAGCCCAAGAGAAGAAGGTTTCCATGTAGTATGTGTCTCAATTCATGACCTATCAAACAATCATTTTTAATTAAAAATTTGAGTGCTGAAAATGCAAGACCAGTAAAGCAATTTCCTTGGTGGATAAAGACGAAAAGAGGACTAGTATTGCTTTTCACATCATTGTACATCTGAATGATATCTTCATAAAGTTGCATTGCTAGAGAGGATTAGCTTCTATATGGTGGAGGTAAAATGTTGATGAAAAGCTCAATTGTGTTACCCCAAAATCAATTCAAAAGCAACCTTTTGTACTTAAAGGACATGCTGCGTTATGAAATGTTGTTGCATTTTCATCTAGCAAAATACCTACCTCAACTAATATGGTATTGAGGCGTAGTTGTTGTTAAGTCATCTAGTCAAACATATGCTATAACTGTTGAAACCCAATTATGTTGCATGAAAATCAAGCCAAAAAGCAACATATTTTACTCTAGGATAGCTGCATTATGAATTATTATTGCATTTGAATACATAACACATTCTCTCATTAACCCACCAAAGAGACCGAAGTAGCAGAGTTCCAAGTGACTCTCTTTTCAGTGTCCTTATAATAAGAAATACAGGATCTTGTAATGGACTCAAAAATATATGGATGAATACCATGCTGAAATTACCAAATTAGAGTAAGGGGTAAGTGGAGTATGGATTACCAAGAAATGTGTGGAGGAACTAATATATGTTTATAACCTTGTACAATATCATCTGCAAAATATTGATTCTTTAGACCTCGTATTCTTGTTAATCTCTTCATACACTGCTCTGAGTTCTGATCTCTTTCTGAAACTGCTTCTACATGTGAGGTTTGTGATACTCCTACTTTTGTGGATAGAACAAGCCCAATATTATGAGTAACTATACTTATACTATCTTGTAGAAAACCAATGTATAAAAGTTGTAATTTTGAAAAGGGTAAAGCTTGACTTGACAGTTTTTCTTTTCCAGATAAAAACTAGGTCAGAGGGGTCGGATGGAAGATTTCCACTCTCTTCTTGTCCCTTCCCCTAGGTCAAGGAACTGATTTGTCCTTCAGCTGTTCATTCAATTCATACAATGTCATACCCAATCATTTGATTGTTTTGAACAATAAAGGGGACATCAATGCCATTTTGTTTTGAATTGTGGAATGTGCATCACTATTTACTTTTGTTTTATATTATCTTGTTATGTCTCCCATGTTTTTATGGTTTGAGAAGCTAATCCTTGACTTCCAGGCAGTGGCTAGTGAGGGTGGAACCGACGACGCCAAAAGAAGGGGTGATGCATTTGCTCGGGCATTTTCTGCACACTTGGCTAGGTATCGTTCATTGTCTATTTAGCTGCAATTTTTTATTTAGTTTCCCTTTTCCATATCCATCTCTAGATTCTCTATATGTTATTTTATAGTAGCCTGTTGTTATGTAGGTCTTTAGTTAATTAATCTTATAGGAAATAGTTTTTGTTCATATGTAGGACACTGAGAGTTTATTTATCTTTTTTTTTTATCAGGTAATAATTTTATTAAAAGAAATCAGAAGTCTTCCATACTTTCTTAAATTTCATACCTATTCAAACTTTGCCTCATAAATTGAAACTGAGGGAGTACTATTTTGTGGATGTAAAATATATTTGTATTCGATTTGAATTCTATATTTTTTACTTTTTAAATTGTCCATAATCAGATGCTGAAAACCATCAGTTTTAATTATAACGTATTCAAATCTTGATACAATAATTTAATATTGAGATGTATATTCAAGTTCTGACATCTTAATCTTAATGAAAGCTAATAGGAGCTTAGGCCATATTCCTTAGATAAAGAGTGGAACTACTTCACTACATGCTTAACTGCTCTAGATCGTGAATAGAGAAATTAAAAAATGGAAGAATTAATTTTGTTAGTGAATATCAGGAGGTTATAGAGCTAATAGGAGTGTTAACACCTCCCAATAATATTTGTAAAGTTGCTACAAAAGAATTTCCTTATATTTTGTTACAGATTGATGGAGGAACCTGCAGCTTATGGAAAGCTAGGGCTCGCCAACCTTTTGGAGCTAAGAGAAGAATGCTTGAGAGAGTTTCACTTTTTTGATGCTTACCGTACCATTAAACAAAGGTATCTTCATATGGAGGGGACACATTTTTGTTCTATTGTCTTGGAAGCAAGTACACTTATCATACCCACTCATTGAATATTTTATAGGGAGAATGAAGCTTCACTTGCAGTTTTACCTGATCTTCTGATGGAGTTAGATAGCCTGACTGAGGTATGAATTTTCTCATATATTTCCTTCTCTCCTCTTTTTTTCCCTTTCTCCTCCCTTGAAGTAGGTTAGCTAGATGATTAAATATATTTTGTGTATTTTTTTGTCTATTTGCTGATACATCTAGTTTCTATCTTGTAGGATATGAGATTACTTACACTAATAGAAGGCGTTCTTGCTGCTAATATCTTTGATTGGGGATCACGTGCCTGTGTTGATCTCTATCACAAAGGAACAATTATTGAAATCTATAGAATGAGTCGCAAGAAGATGCAAAGACCGTGGCGGGCAAGTGAAAGGAAAAACAATATTAGAAAAGTCGTACTTGTGTTGTTTTTTCTTTACTGCTAGAGAATGTGCATTTAATGACATGCTTATGTCTTTAGGTGGACGATTTTGATGCTTTTAAAGAGAGAATGTTAGGGTCTGGAGACAGAAAGCCTCAGCCACATAAAAGAGCACTGCTTTTTGTTGACAACTCTGGTGCAGATATTGTTTTAGGGATGCTTCCCCTTGCAAGGGAACTTCTCCGGCGTGGAACTGAAGTATGGTTTGCCTTTAAATGAATCTAAATTTTTCATGTTTTGCTTCATGGTAATTTAGTGATACTTCCCTTATCTGATAATGTACAAGATTAGTGTTTATTTAACATGTAATAAACACTTTCAATTGCCACCTTGTTTGCTTTGTATGTGATGAGCCTCAAGCTATAAAAACTTATTCCAAGAGACCAAAATAAACAATTAAGAAACTTAGCAACTGTCACATGACAGTTACACATGTATTGGGTGGTTTATTCTGTAGAAAAGGGGCAGGGCAGTTAGAAAGGGGATATTCAGAAAATAAAGAAAAGGGAATTCTGGGAGAGTTTCTAACCTCTCGAATGTCTACAAAGGTTGTGATCTTTATGATTATATAACTAAAGTTCATTAATGTCTTAGGATGTAATTTATGATGTTAGTAGTGTACTAGTGATTGTTTTGTTTTCAGACTTCTTGTTGTAATATCAGTGTATCTAGTGTGAAACAGCAGTATTTGTTCCTTTGCTTACTATTTAAGCAGTAAAGTCTATCAATCAGTATGATCCTTCCCTATCTCCTTCCATATATGCTGAACGTTTTAGGTTCCAAAGATCAACCATTCAAAATTTTATGCAGGTTGTACTGGTAGCGAACTCACTTCCTGCACTAAATGATGTTACTGCAATGGAGTTGCCTGATATTGTTGCTGAGGCTGCAAAGGTATGTTGATTTTCTAGGACTTTCTATTAGTTATAAATAATGAAATGTATACGGGGGGGCCAATCTACAGCTTCAGTTACAGGCTCTGAACCCAGTAATTTTTGCTCAGACTCTGTATATATGTTTGGAAATTTCTTATATCTATAAATATTTGACTGCTAACCTATATTGTATATATTAACTTGAAGTCATTGTAGGAACCCATAAACTTAAGATCTTGGATCCGCCTTTGGATGTATAACTCCTCTAAATAGAGGAATAATGCTTTTTACCTTGTTCTCTAAACAGAAATAAATCTATGCACGAATAAAGCCTATTTGTATAATATTTTAGAGCTCTCTCTCTCTTGTCCACTCGACATAATATCTCATTAGCTCGGTAATATTGCTTTGGCTTACAGCACTGTGATATTCTTCGAGGAGCAGCTGAAGCAGGAGGCTTGCTTGTTGATGCTATGAGTAATATCCAAGATGGTTACAAGGAAAATACACCTTCCGTTCCTCTGATGGTTGTGGAGAATGGATGTGGCAGTCCATGCATAGACTTGAGGCAAGTGAGCTCAGAGTTAGCAGCTGCAGCCAAAGATGCAGATCTGGTATGGTGCTCCTTTCTTTAATACACTAAAAGATGTGACTATCTCATTGAGAAAATAAGTACAACTTACTGAGGATGTTTTTTCCCTGGGTGCAGGTAATTTTGGAAGGGATGGGCCGGTCTTTGCATACCAATTATAATGCAAAGTTCAAATGTGATGCTCTAAAGGTAAGGATTATAGCAGTCACTTAAAACATGTTAAAGACGGTTTCTGCAAATCTCATATGGCTCTAGTGAATATCAAATGGAGCTCCATGAGTACCTTCCATGAAATTTTAAGTTAGACTAGCATTTTCCATATTTTATTTATTCATGATGTCATATTAGTGGCTTATAGAACCAGCTTATTTGGTACTTCGTGTATGCAGGATGTTGAATAGTGTAAAGTATAATGCGCTTTCTTTGTGCCTCAGTCTTCTTTGACATGGTTTATGTGATTTTGCAGCTTGCTATGGTGAAGAATCAGCGATTGGCAGCAAAATTGGTTAAAGGGAATATTTATGATTGTGTCTGTAGATATGAACCAGCTAGCTGAAAACTTGCCTTTTTCATGTAGTTTCGATTTATCTCGTCTCTCAGAACTGTCACCCATACTAGGTAAGCAGGTGCCTCGACAAATACAATTATAGATGTAAACCTTCAGAAATTGTATTATTGAACTGCCTAAGAGTCAGTTCATACTCGAGGGTTGCTCTGAACAGGTTCTGTTACGCATTAATCCTTCTACTGTAGATTGTTTTATTTTCTAGATTCAAGATAATGAAAGTTTTAAGATATTTTTATTCTCTTGATTTCGCACTCTATTTTCTCTTTCGCCATTTCCTTGATGGGGATGCAGTGTTAAATTTTTGAAGTTCATGAGATTGATGTAATGCCTGTTATCAAGAAAGGTATGTCTATCAGTAGAAGCAGAGGGGTTGGTGGTTGTCTTTTCTTATAAATTCTATATTGAGTACTTGTTTTCTTAAAGTAGATGCTTCCCCAAAAATCTCCAATTCTAAAAATGTGAGCTGGGTCACTGTACTTTATTGGTGAAATTGATTACATCTGCATACAAAAGACCCTTGTTGTTCGGTTCTTTCGTAAAGCTTGGTCATAGCAGGAGTTAAAGTGCATTAGACTCTTTTTTAAATATTTATTGATATGTGAGTTTTAATGGTGCTATTTAAAATGGTCATGGTCTACAATGTATGTCATATTTAACCACTTTGTCACCTTCTTTTGTTGCGCTTCTTCCTTGCAATCCTACATAAACGGCACATATATGAAGCCATAAATTGCCTTCTAAAATTCTTCTTTATTTTCAATGGTTATATTCTCCTCACTTACCGAGGTGATTAGACATGACATTATATTTTCAATGTATGCTTACCGATTACTAATGACATGACCGAAGATAGGCAGGACAAGAATTAGGGTAGAAAAATTAGTAGGTAGTTGAGCGCTATCTAGTTTACTTATCGATCTGTGTTGTTATTGTCTTTTATAAACTATATTATTCTTCGATTTTTATATTACCTGTGGTTTCTTTTGCTTCAATTGTTCGTACTAAATTTTTTTTTGGCTATTGTTCGTACTAATTTTTTTTTTGGCTATTGTTCTCTTTATTGTTTTTATGACGTTTTTGCTATTGTATTTGCTAAAAAGTTCTGATATTGAGTTGAGAGTCTATTGAAAATCGTCTTTCTACCTTCACAAAGATAAAGGTAAGATTGAGTACGCATCACCATCCACCATTCTTTAATACCCACTTATTGTTTAAGAACTTGATGTTGAAAGAAGCGGAGCTCTATTGCTCTTTTACGTTGTGGCTATGTTTGAAACCCTTTGCAAATATTGATTATAAATCAAACAGCAACCTTAGTAAAATTAAATAATATATTGTTATAACCCGAAATGAAAAACATAGCTGGGCATTTGGTCTAGTGGTATGATTCTCGCTTTGGGTGCGAGAGGTCCCGAGTTCGATTCTCGGAATGCCCCCCACTTAAATAATATCTTTTTTTCATTTTTTATTTGTTAGTAATAATTTTTTTTTAATTATTCACATGTTGCACTATTTCAACCCTCCAAAAGTAGTAGTAACAGCATATTTTGAGTTGTTTGTGATATTTATTTTTAACCTGTGGATTTTGGCTGAACAGAAAAGGTGTAGGCAAGTTTTGATGTTATATATTTGTCTTGTGGTGTTATGTTATTTGACCAGTCAAGAAATAAATAAATGAGAAGAAGAGAGGCAGTCAATGTCAGAAATCATGGTATTCCAGGCTTTGAAAGGAAAAAGACAAATATAAGTTTGAATGAATGCAAATATATGTATGGAGAGTAAAAAGCATCAATGACCAGAAAATGTTGTCTATAAACCTTGGCTTATCCAGAAAGCATCATTTGTAAAACAAGAATCTCTTGTCATTCATTCTCTTCCTAACACATAACATCAAATTAAGGAACATATATCAAAAATATCAGTCTAATTCTCCGTACTCGGTGTTTAAACTAAATCATACTACTTTATTATGATTAAGTTAAAACTTAATTTTATTAGATTGTCCTTTTAAGTCTAAATCAGAGTTGGTGCACTCTGATTTATGCGGTCCAATGAAGACAACAACTTTGGGTGGTGCACTCTATTTTGTCACTTTTATATATTGATGACTACTCGAAAAAACAATAGGTCTATGTGTCTTAAATATATCATGTATTTATTAAATTGGTGTAAACATCTAAGTTAGCTCCAAGTCATATTTGGAATATCCGATGCCGAAGGTGTATTTTATTTAGGCTCTTTAATTTGGGTGAAACTTAAATAATTGAAACATTTATAAATGAAGGTGAATCTTTTTTCTTTCTTTTCATGGATATATATATATATATATATATAGCCAAATTAATTGTACGTAGTTTATAAAGTACTGATGAGTAAGCCAGTGTTATAATCATGACCATCGATCTTAATTAAACAACATAAAAAAGAATTGATTGCTGAAAAGTGAAATAGGACCATATATTCATTCAATTTTATGATGATACATGACACTCAGGCAAATCTCCTTATTAACAGAGACTCCTAGGAGGATTGCATCACTACCTATCATAATAACTAGATCTACAAAATATATAAAAGTAAAAAAATGTACCTTCAAAGTCAAACTACAATAACACAATATGTTCAGTGTAATTTCATTAGTTAAATTTGAAAAAATATATATACGCATATTTTTATAGGGTGTGAAACTATCAAACATGGATTGAAAAAATAAAAAAAATCGCTTTATTGGATCAAAGGACGGTGCTAACAATGGCATATATATAACTTACAATATTAACTAAAATATAATTGCTACCTGTTTATTAATGTTGTAAAATAAAATAAAAAATCAAATGTTGTGAGTGAGAAGTTGTGTAGATATATCTTTTTAGTCTTGTCTTCTCCCCAATATTGCCAAATTCTGTATTTGAAAATCAGAAACCTTCTTGTTTTCAACAAATAAAACTATTTGCACACAATCTCATATCAGTTTCATGCCAGAAAAGGAGAAAATATCTCTTTTAGGAGAACGTTTCGTACATATTTAAATCATTCAATAATCAGTTTGGTGTTCTCCAACATATTTCGGTATTTTAGTTAACATACATGAGATTAATTTATTGTTCATTTTAACAGCTCAAAAGAACAAATGGCATTGTTTTTTTGATTCATTTTAGTACAAAACTTATCTTCATATTTTATCTTATTCTAATCATTCAGAGGGCATTATGAGTAACATGTCCGATGTTTCTTCAGCCGCCAAATACAACACTGTGAGCTGTGAAAAATCACTTCTTTTTTTCAATTCTGAAATAACTTATTCATGTTTCCAATATTATGAAGATTACATTACGTCAATAAAAGGAAGAATCATACATATATCAAATTCAAGATAGTATAATATACGTTACTACATAACTTGATTATATCATATGGAAGAAGAGAAAACAAAAGAATTATAAATCATACATCAAATTATTAATTAATCGACTTTTAAGTTTTTTCCCACCAAAAAGAAAAGAATACATAATATTAATTAACATCTTATTTTTATTTTCCCCCTCAATAATAGTAATAATTATTTAATGAGATCGAAATTTTTGACTGCAAGACTGGCAAGTAACTTCCATGCACGTAGGATCGATCCTACGAGTTGCTCTTTCTTTCAACTTTTCTGCTCTTTCAACTTCCTCTTTTGCCCTTTCCCACATACTCCTCGCACGTGCGAATTCCGACTGAGCCAGCTCTATTTCTCTTCTTGTAAGCTCCCTAACACGTTCGGCGTACGCTTTTTCAATGGCTGCTAGCCGGATTTGCTCCGCGGCTTGCCATTTAAGCGCTTCAACGTAGCCCGAGTCGAACCGCACATCGGTACTGTAGTGATTGTGATTGT
>JAJOOS010080423.1:0-23038 GCA_029582725.1 Solanum chiquidenum | reverse complement strand
CTTCTGCCAATCAACATGAGAAGGAAGTATGGTGGATCAGCCGGTGGGCATGTGGCTGTCCCATGTGTGGTGGGACTTGGGTTAGAGTTGTATAGAGCATTGGGAGTAGTTCACTAACAGTGGTTCTTCCAACTTTTGTGAACAGCAATGGTTCAGCACATGGAGACAAACACCTTGGACTCTGCCAGCTTATTGTGGATTTGTCACTCTGGTCATGTTCTATATCTTAAAGATCAGTGTGACTAGTGAGGCTGGTCCTGAACCTGAAGTTGGGTAATTGGTATGTTGTTTGATCTTACTATCTCTGTTATACCGAGAAAAGTTTCGGAAAGAAGTGTAGATGATCGAAACCCAGTTTTCTGGAAATGCATACTCCATAGCTACTATATACATCAAATTTAGGAAACTAAGAAAGAATCCTCACTTGGATATATTAGGTTCTCTTCCCAAAGCAGAGCTTTTCTGGGGTTGTAGTTATGTATAATATTGGCACATTTGTTGTTTATATGAGGGCAATCCGTTTGCTCCAAGTAGTCGTCAAATAATCAGATTTGCTCAACTGAAATGCCTCTCTCTCTCTCTCTCTCCCCCCCGTTATTTCTGGTGACTGGTTGCTGCGGTAGTTGTTATTACATGGGCTTAATAAATGAGTGGGAGGTTTGGGGGTTGCCTTGGCATGTTTTGCGTTGAAAGTCCTGTACAAGTGTTTCAGTGTCCTGCTGGTTATACTTGTGCCATATTGTATTGAGTCTCTACTAGCTCAGATATTGCAATAGTTTCTGGTTAAGTTTCTTAGACCACGTCTTGTTTATGCTCGATTTCTTTGTGCGGTCTTCCCTTCAATTTTTCTCGTTGATTAAAACCGATTCTATCTATTTATTAGTAAAATCTCAAGTGCCATGGGGTGGAATTTTTGCAAGCCAAAGGTGGGGAAGGGTTTTATTTATCTCTTTGAAATTTTATTGATGCATGAATTGTGAATAACCCAGATGGTATGAATGATGACTGAAATTGTAAATCATGTGCTTTGCTTCACTATCTTCAGTTGCATATACAAAGAAGCTTGAAAGGGAAAATAAAAAAATTGAACTAATTAAGATGGTCTCTGGTTCAAATCGTAGTTTTCTGTCCCGTTTATTCAATCTTTTAACAGGTCGTAGATATTTCTGTTTCCTTAATTAAAAACCATGATTTATAATGGGGAAGGATAAAGGGGTGTTACAGTTTAAGTTGACCCTCCCAAATAAAACAACAAATTTGTAGCATAAGCTACAGAACCAAAATTTAAAGATTGTTTGAACTCCTAGATAGACCCTCCCACTGTTGCTGACGCTACAACTAGTTATAAAAGATGTTCACAGAGGCAAGAAAGACTCGGTCATAAGGAATAAGAAATGGGAGCATCCAGCCGAGTAGCAGACTAGCAGTCAGTTGGTGGAGTTCTGTAACCCAATTCATTAACTGAAGAAAGGTTGAGAAGAAGACAATGAATGGAATGGTCCGGAAGGCGCTATTTCCATATGTAGAGGAACATCTAAAATGGGAATCATTGAATAAAAAAACAATGTAGTATTATTAGCCACAGCTGTAATATTTATATCACTTGTCAAAACAGTCTCCATGTCAACTTGGAATGAAATCATATATAAAACTTCCTGTTGGTACTTAAAGAATGAGATGGAAGTGTAGCAAATGATATAATCTAACAAAGTATATATGAAGTCAACATTCTTGTACAATTATTGATCCTATTAATTTAAACATACTCATCTTGACCTGTTTAACAATTACTTTTACAACGAGAGAATGCATAGATCATACAAGTCATGTAATATAATTATTTTGTTGTTCTTCAACCATTACTACCTTCCTTCCACATTATATTGCAGGAATTTAAACCTTAAAGACTTACAAACTAGTACTTTTGAAGGACCTGACCTGTGCTCACAGAAATGGTGTTATCAATGATTATTTCACAAAAGATCATCAAGCCCTCCTCTCCCACCCCTGCTTCACGTATACGTCACAATCTTCTCTCTCGGTGATCACATGGCTACTCCTGCATACGCTCCAATGGCCATCTTATACTCCAAACCTGCAGCAAACAATGTAAAGCCAGATTCTTGAAAACTCCCTTAGTATTAGCCTTTTATTATCCCCTTGCCGGAAGATTAATCATGGATGATAAATGCTCCTATGTTGATTGCAATGTCATAGGTGCTGAGTATTTAAATGTCCGATTCAGTTGTCCAATGTCTGAAATTCTCAACCATGCTACAGATTTAGTGTACTCACAAGACTTGCCTTGGAGGACTCCTAGTTCATTCAATGACAGAAGGCAACTAGTGGTCCAATTAAGCCATTTCGATTGTGGTGGAACAGCAGTCAGTGTATGCATATCACATAAGATTGTTGATGCATATAGTATCTCTAAGTTCCTTACTGATTGGGCTGCTATAACTCGAGAGTCCGATTTCAAACCATCTCCTCAGTTTGATGCAAATTCTTTCTTCCTACTAATGGATGATCCTCCGATATATGTTGTACCTGATGTTCTATGTGTCAACATCAACCATGTGTGTCAAGAATGTACCATTTCTCATCCTCTAGTTTGGGCAGACTCAAGGATACAATTTCAATGAATTCAGGAGTGCAGAATCCAACTCGATTTGAAGTTGCCACAGCACTTGTTCATAAATGTGGAGGGACAGCATCAGAGGCAAATAATTCCGTCTTGTTCAAATCATCTCTATCGTGCCATCTAATGAATTTACGCCCACCATTGCCCCTAAACACCATCGGAAATGGTGCTCGTTTCATTAACACAATACAAGAAACAGAAGATGAGATACAAGTGTCCCACTTCGTTGCTCAGCTACGCAAGGCTAAACCACATCTTCGAGATCAGCTAGCCTCACGTTCACTTATGGAAATCATATTAGAGCCAGTGGGTAAGAACACATTAGACATGGAATATGATTTTTATCTGTGTGCCATTTAGGGCAATATAAGGTTGATTTTGGATGGGATAGCCCTACAAGGGTGACTCCACCAAAAAATCCAATGAAGAACAACTTAACTTTCTTGGATGACCCAAATGGAGACGGGATAAATGCACTAATCACTTTGACAGAAGTTGATATGTCAGCATTTCAGAGTAACAAAGAGCTCCTAGAGTTTGCTACTCCTCTTGTTTAAAAGACACTTTGCCAAGCTAGCCATTATGTGATCTTCATATCCTTTTTTTAGTTTTTATTTTCTGTGGAAGTTAGGGGGTTGTACAATTATTTAAGTTATATCTTCGATCGATCAGTTGCATGTCTATATCAACGTTTACTTGGCGTTGTACTTTGCTTTTGCTTGAATGATGAAATAACATTTGACCTTCTAACTTATAACAGAGGGTAAATGAACTCATGTACCATGTAAAATACAACAATGACATTCTCCATAACATTGACTGATCTAGCAATACTAAAAGACTTAGTTAACAGTTCAAAACAGAGTGCAAGAAAAAAAAAACAGTATCAGAGTAAGTAGGAGCATCCAAGAGCAGTTTATACAAACGTGAAAAATGTTTAAAAGAAATATCTGAAGCACCAGAGTTTTTGATGGAACAAGTGTGAGACTCACCAGTATGCTCTATTCAGACTAATTCTCCCCTCAAGGTCGAAGCTCAGACCCAACCTCAGCTTCTGGATCTGTCACCAAAAGAGTTAGAAGAGCTTGCTGAGAAGTATATAGATTGATGATATACCTACTTTGAAGCTTCTTGAGCTGTATGGATATGTGGATTATCAGCTAATGATTTTTAAAAAAGAGTTTACCAAGAACAACAGCAGTATATGGCAAATAATGGAATCATTGTACAGATTCACAAAACTCTGACATAATTAAAATACAAGAGTGGCTTGAAAATAGCCTATTTGGGAATGGGCATAGGCCTATATTTGTTGAACCATTTTAAGTCTTACTTATTCAACATTCATTGATAGCAAATGAGTTTCTATTTTGCAGCAGGCACCCCCCACTCCTACACACATACAAATGGTGACATACTAAAAAAAACATAGAACATGAATATTTGGTTGATCTAGCTGTTGTGATTTCTTTTCTTCCTTTCTCGTTCACCTGAAACCACCATCTAAGTGATTGAAGAATACGAGGTTTCAAAATAGAACCAAGAATACTATATCTGAAAGTTTGTTCAAGATTAGGATTATGAGAAATGAAATAAGATATGCAGCTTGAATCATGGTCCACAAAGCACTGTTTAGATCCACATTGCAGATTCCATTACTAAATGTTATACAACAAATGAGAATAAACCCAAGTGGATATCTAGCACATGATTAATATAACACCATCTTGGCTCCTTATCCAGTAAGTATAGTTGAACCAGCAATTCTTTAAGTCAAATGAGGGTGAGATTTTCATTAAACATTTGAAATGCAGAAGATAAAAATTATCTATTTCTGCTACATTCAGTTGCAATACATATATGAAAGGTTTCTTTGCAATTTTATGTTGAACTGGGTCATTCCTAAGACTACCAAGTAGCTATCATTGTGTCTAGGAATGAAAGGACTTGGTAGTTCAGTACTAGGAATGGAGAATTTCTTAGAGGGAGCACTTCACTCTCTTAGTAGGCCTACTAGCACGAATCCAGATAAGTCAGGCTAGCAGGTTCCAGATACCAATTTCTATCAAAAGGTAACAAATCAAAAGAGATGTAGACATGATCACAGCTTAACTTTTTGGTGTAGAAAGTATACTGTTTAAAGATACTGAAATAGATCTCTTTAAGTCCTAGCAAGAATAGTTGAGGAGTATGAGTTTCTTGTAATGCTATATTGTACATATCCAGCACTATTTAGTGCTGTTTTGTATAGAATTTTATTTACTGATAAGAAAAAATGAAACGAATTTTCCTAATATGCCAAGAAAATATGAAAGAACAGAAAAAGCTCAGATGTAGCCAAACAGGTGAAGGAAAACTGCTAAAATGGGCACAAAAAGTGCCAAGCTCATGCCAGGATTTGCCATGACAAAATCTTTGGTAATCTTGAGGACTTGTATTCCTGTTTGAATCCTTGCTGCCCATCTCACCATTCTTTCCAACTCATCTGGTAACATAGATGAGATGACCTGTTCAGCTTTCTGTGCATCCTCCTTTGTAAGCTTCAAATTCAAATTGTTCACTCATGTTAGTTAGTATCCAACCATCTATCTCTGGATAATTTCATAGTGGTTGAAATGAATTATTTTAGGGATGAGGGGTGGGGCTCAATATTTACAGAAACTTAAAGGGGTTTAGCACAAATTTTGTGAAGAAAATAACTACATGATCATTGCATCTTAATTGTCATTACAAATAACTTATATAGATTGTTCTAATTGCTCATTACTTTTTCAACACTTAGGAACTAAACAAACAAACAAAAAGGGAAACTCAACAATCTTCTCATGTTGGAACCTCATGTGAAAATTTACAAAGCTGAGGCCCTTATGGAAGATGCAGAAGGCTTATTGAAATACAATAGGGAAACAGAAAATAACAACAGGAATGAAGACTAAGATAAAGTACTTTTTTCTTTTCTACTTTATATTGTAGTTAGTTAAAATGAGGTCCAAATGAACCTAAGCCTGCTGGCCCCAATTAGCCCAGTTGGCAGAACTTCCAACTCTTGGCATGCTAATCACCTTGGAGTAGACATCAACTTTGAAGCAAGCTCCACACATGGCTCCTTCACTATCCACTCTTGGCATTGCTTTCATCTTGTAACTTGGATGCTCAAAGCTCTTCAACCCACTTTCACTGTGGTACATACACCCTGCCAAGATATCCATCTCATCAAAAATCAATTTTTTTTCAATGTGTTTTTTCTCGTTAAAAGGAGAAGTTGTATCCCATCAGCCTCTTGTCAAGTGTAACTGGAAAAGATAAAAGACATCTTGCTTTAAACATTGGTCCAATTTGAGCTACATACCAGTTGGGAAGGGAGCAAATGATTTGAGACAGCTTCCTTTGATATGATCCACACTATCAGAGATCATGACAGATCCATCAGATGCTATTCCCCAGAACATCTTTGCAGTTTCATCAGCACCCTATACATAACACCATTCATGACATTCAATGAAAGAGAAAAAAAGTAAATTATGTCTTCATAGAATATAATAAATGATCTACTGTATATCTCCCATTAGAGTAAGAAAGTGTTGTTTATATACATTTATAGAGAAATGCACTTTCTTTTGGTGATTGTAACTGCAAGAAAGAGTTAAAATCTGGTAAAGTCATTTCTTTCTATCAGCCTAAGCCTTAGTAGGCAGTTATGACGTAGCTGTGTTGGTAGGAGGTAACATGTACCTAATGAATAGTTGAGGTGCTCAGCACTAACGGGCTCGAAAACTACCATTATTAAAAATTGCATATTGATGGGGATAAACTTTAGAACTAGAAAAGAACTTACAAGGGCAACAAATACATTACCAGCCTTATGATCATAGATCACAAAGCCAAAGCTACCCTCAAGTCCCTTGAGGACCTCATGAGCTGGGAATGGGCCTCTGTCACGGAGGGTGCGATATGCTTCACTCACAAGCATGGCCTCATTGGTACCCTTTGACAGACCATACTGCTTGTTTAGTGCCCATAAGTTGTTCAAGCTTCCCAAGAAAATGCAGTATATGTCATTCAACCCACAGAACAACCTGGAAAAGAGAAAAAGTTCATACATTTGTCTCATTACCACACATAAGAAGTTGCAAAATGACAAAAAAAAAATGAAGAATTCAAGAAATAGTCATTAACATTTAGCATCCCACTTAATCTTTTTGTTCATTTACTTGTGAAAAATTGAATCTTTATGATCATTTCATAAATAATATAGCCAAATATCAAGATAGCAGAGGCATGGGTTCTTTCTTTCTTCTTTTGGTGGGGGGTTTAAAAGATTCACCTTTGTTGAGCATTTGATGAGGATGGAGGTTTGGAATAGGCCAAGAATGCCTTGTCCATGAATCCAATGGAAAACCCATTGTTGGAATTTGAAGCTAAGAAATTCTTCATAGTCTCTTCAGGGGAAACAACCTTGTTTGATGATTGCAAAGAGGCTGGGCTCTGCAGCTCCTTTGGTGGATCAACCACACTTTTCTTGAAAATTGCCAACATTTTCTTTCTTCTCAAACAAAATCAATGAAAAAGTAAATGGGGTAGTGAGAAAGCACAAACAAGGTCATAAACTTTGATACAAAATATAAGAAATGATAAGTGATTTGATGAGTATTTATAGCTAAGAGGGTTGGAGGAGACAAAAAGTGTCAACATTATCCATTAATAATCTTGAGATGGAGAGAAAGTTAAGTTAATTTTATAAAAATGGGCAAGTGGGGCCATTGATTGTTTTTGAGGAATTTAGTGGGGCCATAGAATAAAAAAAAATCATTTTCCTCCTCTTTTAACTTGAGGTGGATGACATGAACCTAATCAAATGGACAAGTGAGGGCATTGGTTATTTTTTAGTGCATAAAGATTTCTTGGATTAAAAAATATTTTTTTGTTTTTCACTTTAAACTTGAGGTGGATAATAAAGAATATGTAAATCTTATAATATGGACAAGAGTTAAGACCATTGGTTGTGTTTGAGGATTTTAGTTCCCAACAATTCTTGGATTAAATAAATATTTTCTTTTTCACTTTAAAACTTGAGTTGGATAACAAAAAGAATATGTTAATCTTATGAAATGGCCAAGTTAGATTAGACCATTGGTTGCTTGTGGATTTTAGTTCCCAACAAATCTTGGATTAAAAATTGATTATTCATGACAAAGAATAAATTTAATTCTTGGGAGTTGGGAAATTGGAGAAAAGGTCAAAATATATCTCTAAAAATATGAATTGATAGTGACACAAATCCTAATCAGCAAATCATACTTTTTGGATAAAACTTTACTACATTATATTCCCTTTTGGCATTTCTTCACGTTCTTGAATCTCTACTTTAATTTTATATTTTTTTTTCTTTTTGTAGTTTTAACTTTTATGTTGTCTTAAATAGAAAATGAGAAAGAGATCTGATTATTCATTCATTCTCTTGCTCTTCGTGTTATGTTAACACTAGTAAATACATCCGTGCTTCTCTTTCATACCGCATAATAATGTGAATGAGTCTAATCTGTTCCATCAGAGGGATGAATTGTTGGAATATATGAAACAGGATATCCTTTCTCCGAATCGGTTTCTAGTGTCAGTCAATCAAGATTCGCCATCAAAAGAGGGAAGAGCCTTGACTTTAGGTTAGGCCGGTCTCCTTCCCCACCCGGGATCAAAATCTTCTTAACCGTCTCGAACTCCGAGTGCTTTCCAAGGTTAGGGTTGGTGGGGCCTTACACCCGAATTAATGGAATTCATTTCCTGTTTGGTCTTTCAATAAGTAGTCAGCTGCGGGCGTAGTCAGACTTAACATTGATTGAAGCAGTTGTTGGAGAGAAGGCACCAGTCAGCGTCAGTATGAACATGGAACTCCTTATTCCAATCTGAAAATCGAAGGATTGGGGCTGACAGCAAACACTCATCTGCATGCTTAAATGCCCCTATCGACCTCAGTCTTGTTTTTTGCTAGCTTGAGTTCATAACTTTACTATTTTTCATTAAACGTAGAATATCCCGACTTCAAACTAGAGCGTAAGGGCGTTTTTTTGTTTGCATGAGTCCCGGCTTCTTTCCAACGGGCAGTCCAAAGATGAAATTCTTAATGATAGTTGGTTGTATTCGCCAATTTTCGCAATAATAGCTTGGGCCAAGTGATGATTAAATGAAAGAAAAACCACTAGTAGGGATATGGATGGAGTCTCGCTCAGTAAAGAAAGTTGTAGGATTCGTAAAACAGGAGAAAAACATCTCAAAGTATGGGGCAAAGGATGTTGCGTTTTGACTTTGTCTCTCGGGATCCACCACAGGTTGGGTTTGAGAGTCGTGTGATGGGTGACTATCCAGCACGGTTCGGAGAGCACTTTTAGTCTGGGGCGGCTCTCTCTGAGAATACCTTAAATAGGTATTTGGGCCAGGTCGAGCGGGATGGCACGCAGCAGAGCGCGCTCTCCACGGAGCGGTAAGGGGTCTTCTTGTGTGTTATAATCTTTACGGGAATGAATCGCATATGTTGGTTGAGAATTGTACAACTCATCTTCAGCGAAGCATCCATCTAGATCTATCTGACACAGCACGTCGGGGGTACGGGCAGTAATCAGATGCAGGTCAGGGGCCGGCGGGCACGCCCCCAGCTTCTTAAGTTTGGGAATTGTGTCGGACCAATGCTACGAGCTTCCGGAATCTAATGGAATCTTCGTTCTCCCAACAACAATCATTTTGAAAATAATGTGCAATTCATAGCCCTCGATGATCGGGCAAATGTGATAGCAAATTTCTGCGATCCCTTGGGACCTTCTTCAACCCCAGGATGTGATGAGTCGATATCGATGTGCCAAACGACCCGCCTACTCGGGTCTTGTATGGATATGCAGGAGGGGGTGCTCCTAGGTGTGTGTAGGGGTTGTGTTTGTTCGCGAGAAAGGATTCCTCGTCAAGTAAGACAACTATTCTTCTGGACGAGAAGAGCGAGTCTCAGTCCGGGGTGAGAAGCCAATAGGAAGCTTGCTATGGGGACGGACCGAGGAAGGGCGATGAATATGTTATCAGCCAATGCCTCAAATCCTAAGTACACTAAGTGGGTAAAGACGAAGCAGTTGCTCGTTAGTTGGATCAACGCCACCTCCGGATGGAAAGGACAAGGAGCAGCCTAATGGGAATAGCTCCAAACCAAAGCTGCCCTCCATCTTGCACTCCGGTGCTGCTTGCTGGTGGAGGTTGAAAGTATCTCAACTATGAATAAGAAGTCGAAGAAGCCCTAGATCCGCCTCTTACTTACCTAACTCTGACTATGCGCTGGCACTAGCCCTGGGAATGGATTCTTCTTTGATTGAAGGAACGGGACAGAAGAGAACGATCTACTTTGCGCGTTCCATCCTTCAGCCCTTCGCCTATCGGCTTGGCAGGCAAGCTACCTTGATCCGTCTTCGACTTCGATTCATTACGCTCAGAAGCTCCAACAAGCCCTAAAGTCTCTTGCCGCCTTAAAGTGATCCTCTGTCTATTTACAAGTAAGAGATAGAATCTCACTAATTGGAAGGAAAGGGAGGGCTTCGATCCATTGTGATTCGCTTTCTTGGTATGGAAAGGTCTCTGCCATAAAAGAGAGAGCTCCTAAGCCTTATTCTAGGAAGCATTAGCTAGGCAAGTCATACTGGGAATGGACTCCACCCCTATTAAGATCCTCTAAAAGGGTATAGAGCCTCTCCAACAACTCTTCCCTAGTGGCGGTCCTAGGATTATCTAGGGCTCACGACAAGGATCTCCTTATCAGTCCTAAGGATTTACCATCCTTACGGAAAATGGATATGGATGATAAGAATTTAGGTGCATCTGATCACATAGCTTTTCGTCTCCTGAGCAATTCACGTATCACTTGAGTAGTAGTACGAAACCTTAAGAAAAGGCGATCTACTAGTTGAAAAAAGGAGGATCCGTTGAAGAGTTTATGTTGTCTCGGCCCGATCATCCAATTCGCTCCAACAGACAGGCATGGTTCTGTAGTCAAAGCAACTTCGGCGATCCGATCAGAAGATAAAGAAGATAGACGAGAAGATAAGGGGCGAAGGACTTTTAGAAATCCGATCAAGAAAGTATTCTGAAGCCAAATGCTCTTGGATGGGTAGTTGAATAGGGGGATAAATCCTTTTTTCTCCTTTATATTGAATGTAGTCAATCATTTTGAGGTCATGAGAACAAAGAGTCATAGAGATGTGAGAAGTTTTGCTTTCGCTATCGATGGATGTTTTTCCCCCGTCTTCCCAAACCAATTTACCTATTTGAGATGTCTCCATGTGTGGCGTGATAAGATAAGGACCACTAGGGGCCCGGTTTGTCCTTCTGCTCTCTTTATTCTGTAGATGCGCTCCTGGGAAGGGAAGCCAGAATTTTGGATGTAGATCGATCAATCCCACCCTGGATTTATGAATAATTTTTAAAAAAATATTTTGAGTCAAATATTATTACCATTGAACCAAATAAATTATATTTCAACTTATAATCCACTACCTATGCTTTTAGTACTTTAAGTATAGTTGATTTCGTATAATCTATTTGGTATGTTATCTTTAAAAATGTGTAAAGAAAGAATAATAATTTCAAGAAAATTTTCTTTCTGTTTATGCGTCTTCAATAAATTCTAAATTATATTTTTAGGACGGAGTTAAATTTCACGGTGTTCGTAAAAAAAAATGAAAAAAGTTACTCTAAATAAATAGATAAACAATAATTTAATAAAATTCGGAATTTACATTCTCTAACTTTTTTTAACACGTCATATATATATACTAGTTTTGACGCACGTGCATTGCACGTGAATATCAAATCAAGTACTACACTATTTTTTAAAAATAACGTGAATATAAAAAATTAAAAAATTTAAGTAAACAATTACAAAATGAATGATAAAGTATAAGTTTGTATGAATAGTGGATGTAAACTTTTTTATGATTACTGTTGAAAGTTAGTCACTCTTAAAATCTCTTAGTTACACCTCTTCAATATACTTTCTCCTCCCTCTCCCATAGTGGGTTATTTAGTTATATATTATTGTATTGTTGGAGTTCTTGCTTTAAATATAATATAATATAAATAAATATTGATATAAAATATAAAATATAAAACATATACTAAATTGGATGTTTTTAGTTGCAGTATTATATAATTTAACATTGATGTTAGGAAGTGTTCAAATTTCAGTGAACATTGAGATTGTCAACGTCTGTAAATCAAACTTGAGTTTTTAAGAAGAGATGAAAAGAAAACATAAAAAAAATCATAGTTTAAAAATGTGAGGAAACCCCTCCATTTATACTTAACAAAGGTTGGTATGAGCATGTGCATATGGTTTCTTGTCATAAAAGTCACCACCCTTTGGAAAGGTCACAACTCAATAGAAAAATCACAACTCTTTGAAAAAGTCGTAATCATTCTATGTGAAATGATGTCTTCTTTAAATATAATATATTATAATATAAATAAATAAATATAATATAAAATATAGAAAATATAGTAAATTGAGTGTTTTATGAAGAAGAAGAACAATGAAAAACTTAATAAAAGTGTAGTTCGAAAATTTGAGGAAACCCCTCTTTTTATAGCCAAGAAAGGGTTGTGTATGAAGGAATGCTTAGTCGCTTATCAAAAAAAGTCACAACCCTTCTAAAAGGTCAAAATTCATTGAAAAAGTAATAACACTTAGAAAAAGTCACAACACTTCGGAAAAATTGCAACCCTGTATAAAGTCACTGCCCTTCGAAAAGGTTACAATTCATCGGAAAAGTTATAAGCCTTTGAAAATGTCACAACCCTTCAATGTGAAAAGGTGCTTGTTTTTAATATAATATAAATAAATAAATTTAATACAATATAAATTATAGAAGATATACTAAATTTAGTGTTTTATGTTTGGGGTTTTATTATAATTTAATATTTAAGCTAGGCATTTCATTCTTTTAAGGTAGAATACATAAAAAACGATACATATAGATTGTCTAATTTTAATTTGATATGAAATTTTAAAAAACAAAAAAGACTTTTAATTTAAGGATATGTAGAATATATAAAAACGTCTTTTAACTTTGTGGTCTTAAAGATGTGCCCCCAATCCCAGAAAAAAAAGAACATTCTATATTAAATCGAATAAAAATAAAGTACAATAAATAAATTGGAAACTGATGAGTACCTATTAAATCTAGTTTGGACTTCAGACCAATTTTTTATCAAATCATTTTTCTTGAACAACTTGAGACTTTACACAACGTGAACACCAAGTTGTAGTTTGTGCAATAGAAAATCATTTAACTTCTGGTCAAGTTGAAGTTGCTGCAAAAGTATATTTATGACTATAAAAATGAGAACAAATTAATTATCTAGATAGTCTTCTAGTTTGAGGTTGAGTATTTCTATTCTCTTTGTGGTATCAATTTTTGTTGATATATCTAGTTTACCCACAAAATAATTATAATTGCATAATTGAACAACTCTCACAATTCTTCTTGTTTAAAAACACGAATAGAAAACTTACAAAATTTGTAGCTTAAAAGTGTGAGAAAACTTGTCTATTTATACACAACAAATGATAGTAAGAAAAAGTGTTTATCGTGCTTTATTAGATAAGTCACGACTCTTCAAAAAAATCACAAAACCTTCGAAAATGTTACTACCCATTAATATGAAAAGGTGTCTGCTTTTAAGTTGGAGGTATTATAATAATTTAACACTTAAGTTAGGGAGTTCATATTTTTAAAATAGTATAGATAGATATATATATATTACTAAAATTCCTAGAGTGGAAATATATAACTAATATCAAGTCATGTTTACCATATTATTTTTTCTAAAAAAATTACATCTTTTAGAATCTGTTGCTTGTAAAATAATAAAAGGTAGACTTTATTTTGGTGAAAATCATCTTAGTATATTGAGATATTATATCAACACTACACAAGCAATCCAATAGGAATATCATATTTGCATTATTCAACTAATAATATACTATACTTAATTTTTTTAATCTAGCGTGAATCTAATATGAAAATCAAACATTCAAGATAAAAAGAATAGCAACATAATAATTATTATTACAGAACGAAAAAAAAACGATGAAGGCAATATATCAAAACTATTAGTATACTCTTATAAATATATATAATATATAAAAAAAAAATGCTAATAAAATACTAAACTCTATAGAAAATCTCCTGGGTTTAAAATTGTTACTTTTAGCAACTAAGATAAGATAAAATACATAACTTGCACATTAATTAATTTAGGGGGTTATCCACATGAAAGGTTTTGAAGTCATGAATATTTTTAATTACCAATTAAAAATAGAAGTTACAGAGATCAAGAAATGTGAATTATGGAGAATAATACTATTGGGTAATTATTTTAAGAGGAGATTTTGGAATTATTTTTTAAAATATCACACTATTGAAGAAAAATAAAGAAAATGCTAAAAAGTTTAGAAAAAATATAAATATGAAAAGGTACCACATCATCTTGTTTATACCTAATATTTTAACTTTATATATAGATAAGATATATTGGTTGTAATTAAATAATAAAGAGAAAATAACTTAATTTTTTTTTTTTAAATTGTTATTTTAAAATTTATAATTAGAAGAAGGTTAAAAAAAGAAAATAAAATGGAAAATTAATTTATTAATAGTGGAAATTAGAAAGGTGTGAGTTATGGATAGTTACTCCTTATAAATTAATATGTGAAGAGTTTTTGTTGTAAATATTCTTCCATTAATAATTAATTGTTTGTATTTAATTAAGTAAACTACTTTTACAAAAAAAATCAATTAATTTAAATAAGAAAAAAGGTCAAAAAAGGTGACAAAAGATAAATGTCACATCACTTTTTTTATGTTTCTCATTTACAATAATTAAGAGAAGTTAAAGAAATAACATTTTTTAGTTTTAATATAATTAACGTGACTAAGGGGAAAAAAATCTTCTTTCTTTTCATTAAATAATTTGTTTATTAATTAAAAGTTTTAAAAATACTTAAAAAGAGGATTTATTTATTAATTTATTCTGTGACTGATTTTTAATATGACAAACCATATCATATAATTTTAGGAGCAACAATATACAATAGCTATGAGAAATGTATCATGTATAATATTCTATCTTCCAACTATGACAGAAATTAAAATATTAATTAGAACTTGACAAACAGATATAAAAAAAATAAAACCATATAACTTTTCATCTTCATTCATTCACATAATAATAATAAGGAGAGCAAAGTAAAATGAGTAAAAAAATGCTAATTGAGATTTCTACTATGATGATTAGTAGAGTTTCATAATTTGATTTTTGTTGAATAACATGAAATTATATATCTATTCAAAATAAAATAAAAAAGAATAGAATAATATTAATTGAAATCAAACAATGAATCTTCAAAATATTTGAAAATCATTCAAACTTTTGTGCTAATATGACCATCTCTCTTCATGAAGTCTTTCAAGATAATTAAGCTTCTTTCTTCATTTTGATGAACTGGTACCAAACTAATGTGAACATCCATGTGATTAATCTTGAAGAATATATCTATGATCTTTATCAAAATGAAGACCATATGGTGACATTATTAAGTACATGATAATGAAAAAGATGATGAAAAAAAAAAAAAAAAAGAGGAAAAAACTATACTAATAAAAAGAAAGAATGAGAAAATGAAAATGAGCATTGAACATTGAACATAGATAATTGTTATTTATAGATTGTGTAGACCATAAAAATAATTAGAAATAAGTTGAAGAGACATTATTTAAGTAGGGAATGTAAATAGATGGAGGTTTTGTTGTAACTTATTAGATATAATAAAAATAGTAAATATAATTAAATTTTTTTAATTAATAAACAAATTATTTAATGAAAAGAAATGAAGAAAAAAAAAGCCAAAAAAAGAAGAAAAAAGATAAATAGGAATGGAGGTCATAGAGAGGTGCCACATCACCTTATCTATGTTTCTCCTTTATTAATATATGATATGATTGGTACTTATATTGAAATGAATATTGGGGCATTTAAACTGCAACTAATTAATAAAGGAAATGACTATTATTGAAATGTAAATGTTTAGATAGTAGAAATGATTTTATGCAACATAAGGCAAGTTATATGATAATTGAATATGCTAAAATTAGATGAGATTTAAAATCACATGAAGAAATCTATAAATTGGTATCAACTAATAGTTGAACAAGGCTTATATTTTAGTAATATTGAGAATTATATTGATATTAAATCTGGTACCACCTAAAATCTGGTCATTACAGTAGTTTGAAACATGAAAAACTTCTAATAGAGAGACTATATCAAACAGCCCAAACCAACCACCATGGCTGGGTTAGCGTTGCAATTGTGATAGAAGAAAAAAATTTATCGAACAGCCTTGACCGCAGCTAAATGGCCGATTACAAGCATTAAAACTATACAAGACTATAAACATGGAAGATATTCAGAAACCTAAGAGGCATAATCCTTCTTGTAGTATTTGTCTTCAGGATAAAAAATGGCAACAGCAGTATTCCCTCCAAATTTCCTGCCACCAAGTGCTGCCTTTGCTTTAGTGCAACCGATAGTGTCAGAGTACTCGAGAAATACCTGCAGTTTGAAACACAAAACCATCTGAAAGAAGGAGAGGGGATTCAAGATCGAAAAAGACTCCTATAATTGGTTGCTTGCGTATTATCCTGACTATCGATTTATGGCTATATATAACACCCATGCAGGGTGAACTATCAAGATGTACATTACTGGCAAAATGATCATTTGATAGTCATGCTACATTTTGTGTGCATTTTTAATGAGGATTAAATAATGAGTCGTTTCAATTCTCTGTGCAGTAAAATGTTGAGGATTAGTACATATGAGAGACAGATGAGGAATGAAAAACCTAAAAATGCTTATGCATCACTTCTTCATTCAAAAATTGCCTAAACTGGAAATTCTATGATGATCTCAAAATCTAGAATCAAACAGTAAAAAGGAAAATAAGCGATAACTTATAGTAACAGAGCACTTTATTTTTACCAACGTCAACCAGCAAGTGATCATGAGCTTTCCATGGCAGCAAAGTTGTACAGGTTTCATTGCTCAATTGAACAATAAAAAGTATTTGCAGAACACACAGCACGGATACAACAAATGATCAGCATAACAAAATTGAATTAATTCCTAAAGCTTAGACACGTAAAAATGACAACATTATTACCTTCCCAAAACCATCCACCATTTTTTGATCAGGTTCTGGCCGAGGAATAACAACATCAATCAAGTCACCTATAATTCAGCCAAAGGAAATCCGATACTGACTTATCAAACACTTAATTGTACAGATTGAGTAGCACACATAAAAGGAAAACACAAAACAAAAAAGGATGCACAATATATTAGGAAATTTTAACAAATTGAAAGATAAGAATCCACATAAATGGGGGAACACGTCAAAGGCCCATGTTATGTAAGTAGCAGAGACTTAAGAGGGAAAAAACAGTGGGTAGTCCTGTGAGTGAAATTGACATTATAGAGCAGCTTGCAAGACAAAATTCGTGGCTGAAAGTTCAAGCACGAACAGTTGAAGCATATTGTTCTACAAAGGTACCCAATCTTTTATCATCTATTCAAAATGTTTTGCCCATAGAACCAAAAACTATTATAAATCCAGGTACCTTTTTTCCCTTAATCTATTCTTCATTTAAGTCTTAAATCATTGGTTCATCCAATTATGGAGGTGAGAAATCAACAATCATACTAGAACTTTTGGTCATTTTTACGAGTTATCAAAGAGAAGATAACCCTCCCTGGTACTACTGCGGTTATTTAAAGCGGCTTCATAATAAATCAATTTAAAAGTGTCTCATGGTCAATCATCTTTTTTTTAATAGAAACAATTTCAATGTGAACACGGGAAACAGATTGAAACATAATGAACATATCATAAAACAAAAAAGAGATAACAAAAGATATGTTAATGAATGAAAAGCTGCAATTACCAAATTTTTGGCCTTCTTCTTTCATGTCTTCCAAAATTTCTCCATACTCTACATCGTCAAATAATTCTTGAGGGGTGATCACCTTCAAATATTCAGAGGAAGATAACTCATTAGCATTACTACAATATTTTACCATTGTCTTTAAATATAAGTTCTATAACCTCCCAGACTAGCAATACCTCAGTTAAGCATAAGACCTTGGTTGGAATTTCAGCAGTCACAACAGGCCCTATCTCGGTACCAGGAATAGTCATACCACTAGCTTCAAAAGCCATTTTCTGCAAGCAAGCAACGTAATCTTCAGCATTCAAAATTAAGGGAAAATGCACACTGCGTCCCAGTCACCTTTAGCTTATTAAGGTCAATTTGACCAATTTTAGGAGTTAGATCAGATCAATTTTATTTATTATATTGAATTAAAATTAGACATTAGAAGTTTCACAAAAAGTACTACAAATTGCAATTCGCACATATCAAACTGCACATGAACATTATTCTAAAATGTTAGTCAAAGTTCACTTAGCTCCAAACTCAGGAAGTGAAAAATGTCGAAACTTTTGGGACAAACGGAGTATTTAGAATAATAAGTTAATACAGTAGAAAGTATTCAACCTGCATAGCTATGTGCTGCCTTGCCTGAGCTATTATACACTCCTGTTCAGATTTCACCTGCCCACTACTGTAAAAATGATCGGAAATAAGTCATAAAAGAGCACAGTAAATTACCATGGAGGGTTAAATACAAAATAGCCCTTTCCAAAATCCAAACAAGAAGTGTGGTTCCCAGAAACCAAACACCCCTTCATCAAAATAGCATATGGACGATATAGTCGGTATAGGGAAAGAAGTTAATCATCATTCAAAAGTTTACTTGGCTGCTGAACATTGTTAAGCTCAAAGCAGTTTACAAATTCTACTTTTTCAGATGGACGAAGAGAGCATGCAAGACATTTGTTTCTAAAAGCACAAGAATCTTTACTGAAAAAATAAACAAAATTTGATTCTGAATTATCAGTTGGTACGCTCTTCCCAAAGATTGACAAAATTGATATAACAACATCTCAGACTATCCAAATAGGTTGAAGACACACGTTTCTTTGGCAGCATAATGTACTTCCTTATTTCATCTCACAGGAAGGTCAACACTTATACATGAACCTCAAAAACATAATAATCTGGCAATGTACACAGTGTAGATCCGGATGATGTTTGAACACAAAAGTAAGCAATCAGACGAGTTCAGTTTAGAAAAATTGATTTGTTACTATAAATGATTGCTTCAGATGCTAAGCAGGAATAAATGTACGACAAAGAAGCCATTACAAATTCATTCAACTAAGACAAACAAAGAGGTAATGCAAGACTTACAGAAAATTTCAAAAGCAATATTTCATAGAAAAAAAGAGTTTAGGAGATGAAATCCGGATTACATTACTGCAGGCCAAAATTTTGCATAGCCTCACATATTGCCAGTCTTCAATCATTAGATTTCCTACAAGCTAGATGAGAACATACCTAGAGGTAGCGCGTCGAACCGTCAGTGTCTTGTCACCCATTTTTAAGCCATTTAAAGAAGCACAAGCCATGTCTGTATCCAATGGATTCTGAAGCAAGTAATAGTTGGTCAGCTACCCATTATAATGTAGAACCTTCTTCAGCATTATCAAGAAGCAATAGCATTTTATTTAAAGGAGGTGAAAAATTGAGATCTATAATAAACAGAGGACAATTCAGTGTTGATTCAGCGAAACCTCTGCAGATTTGAAAAACTTTTGAGCATTTTACTCAACTGGTATGAAGATGAGACCATATCCTATTAATCAATGTAGAAAGAGGCTGGACGGAGAAATGTGCTGGCAAGGAGAACAAAATTCTATCTATTCTCGGAAATCTAAAAAAATTGGAGGCCTCATTTGTAAATTGTAACTAAACAGATTGACATCTTCAGTGAACTTTTTCTTATCAGCGACATCTTCAGTAAACTATGACGGGAGGAATAATGAGAATATCAAGAATAGGAAGAATGGAGAGAGATAAAGCAAATTATCTGCAAATGGCTGATATGCTGCAGTAAGGAAGCAGAGTTGGGCTGCAGGATCAGCCCAGGTATCTATGAGATCCCATAATGTGGAACTGAAGTGGAGGCTGCAGAGGAAGTAGATGATTGAGAATCTGAGGTACCACATTAACTGATAAGTGGAGTAATACGGAAGAAGTGAAAAACCATAGAGAAACACAATGTTTGATGCATTTTAAAAAAAAGTTTTTAGTATCAACAAAAACAAAAAGAAGCAATAAAAGAAAAAAATTTGAGCCTGAAAGGCAAAATTATAAACCAGACATCTGAAGTACCAACAAAAAAGTGAAGTATATGACAATGCTTGATGCAGTATTAAAAAATAAATTTGAAGTATCAACGAAATAAAAGGAAGCAATACAACAAAAATATTTGAGCCTAAAAGGCAAAACTATAAACCCTAGACATCAATCAGCAAGCTCTCAATCTCAAACCAATCAAGTAATTGAGAGGAAGAGTATGTGATCTTGCTTTTACAAGAATATAAATGATGCACATAAACTATAAAGCCAACACTTCCAAAAATAGCAGATTTCAGTCTGAAAAGCATGGGATCAAATTAGTAATAACAAGTAAATAATCAAATTATGGAACGATATTTACGGATCAAAAATGAAGATCCAAAGAAGAAACACGTCTAATTAATTAGCTTTCAAAAATCAATCTTGATATGGAAAGAGTTGGAACATTTTCTACATCTAAAAAGTCTAAGGCAAGAATAAACTTAGATATCAGCTTAATCACCTGATATGTGCAGAAACCATAACCTTTAGAGTTTCCTGTGTCTCTATCCTTCACCACCTCAAATCTACGCAAAGGTCTGTACTAGACAACATTCGGTACATTAGAGCTCCAGCAAAATTCTGAAACTTAGTGATAATGGCCATGTAATAAAGATTTGTGTACCCGAAAGACTCCAGTAGTTCTTTTATCTGCACTTCAGTAAAAAGGTATGGCAATCCACCAATAAAAATACGATCTTGGTCCTCCGCATCCCCAGTTGCTCTGATGAGAAAAATATGCACATGAAGACAAAAACAAAAAAGGAAACAGCTTGGCAGGGTAAGAAAGAAATTAAGAGGAAAAGAATAACATTATTTGTTAGAACAAAGACCATACACAAAATAGTCTCCCAAAATAAAAGACAACAAAGCGCTGCAATTGTAAGAATCATATTTTCTCTGTGTAAGGGTGCTTGGTGTGCATCTGTACTAAGTTGCTCGGACTCAGTGCGGGAGTCCAACACGGGTGTGGATCCGATCTGATTTTTAAGATTCGGGATATGAATCTAGATACGAATATGGGTGCGGGGACTCGGCAAAAAAACAAACTAAAAATCTAAAAATATACATAAATATGAGACACTATGGAAAACTTATAATGTACCGTCGAAGGGTCCTGGTCTAATTATGATTAAATAATACTCTAATTTAAATCGAAAATTATTTTTCATTTAAATAATACTCTAATTTTGATTTTATTTTTGATAAGAAAACTCCAAGGGACCTGGTCTCACTCATGTTATGGACCATCATCCATGTCCAAATATTCGACCAAATTTAGCCCAATGTTCAAAACCAAATCTGGCCCAAACCCTATTTCTCCAAACCCCCACGTTCCCCTCTTCTCCAATCATGCATAAAATGAAGCAGCCGGAGAAACAAAATGATGAAGAACCCTAGTTCAATTCCAAAACGGCGCCACATCTCCTCTCTCACAAATTCATACACCAATGTGTGCTTAGCACGAGAGCTTTGGTACGGTACATCACTCTAATTTATCAAGAAAAAACCTTCGAAGGACACAAAGGACTTGTATAAATCACTATATAGCAGAAAAATTGAAGGTATTTATTTCCGATCTATCCAAATATTTACTTTGAGATATCAAATTTTCAATTTTCTTCTCTGAATTGTTGGTCGACGCACCCGATCTCGTTTGACCGGATCCGACACAGATCCCACGCCATTACCCGTGTCAATGTCGTGTCGACACGAGTGCGGCACCGATTTTGCTGAGTCCAAGTAACTTAGCATATGTATGCTCCCATCTTCAATCCATTTCCCCTCCCAAGAAAAATCCTGATGTGAGGCCAAAAATATATATTTTAATCATTATTTGTCTCACATTTAGTATTTTTATTTGTCCTTTTTTAGCATGAATTTTATGGATTGTGCTAAATAGTGCATTTTATTTGTAGGAGTAGATTGATGTAAAGATGAAGAAGTTTGGAGCTAAAACGAATTAAAGATAGAAGATTATAGAAGGAAATCAAGCAGGCTTAATGGATTAAATTGAATATTATATTCATATTTATACAAATTGTACAGATAGCCAAAGAAAGCAAATTGATATTGGCCGAGTCCATGTAACTTAGCATATGTATGCTCCCATCTTCGATCCACTTCCCTTCCCAAGAAAAATCATGATGTGAGGCCAAAAATATATATTTTAATCATTATTTGTCTCACATTTAGTATTTTTATTTATCCTTTTTTTTTTTTGAACTTGGTAACTTTGTATTATATAAAAAACAGTACATGGGTCGTACTGTAACCTTATATACAAGTGTACTCCTGATTCCACTTCTCTATGTCTAAATTGAGTCTAACACATCAATAATAGAGACAATGTCATTAGAGTATAACTGATTACACCAAAAGACTAAAAGTAAAATGCAGTTTAGTTTAACTTTCTGCACATTGTTCTCTATGCTCTCAAATCATCTTGAATTCCTTTCTTTCCAAACAGCCCACCAGATAGCCCCCGGAATGATTCTCCATCTACCTCTGTCCTTAGCATGTACACCTACTTCCTCCCAGCATAGTAATGCCACAGCCACCTTCCTGGGCATTGTCCAGGAGATGCCTTTGAGGCTTAGGAATATTCTCCACAGATGATGGGTATACTTGCAATGTAAAAATAGATGGTTAACAGTCTCAGATGTTTCACCACATAGGAAGCACCTAGAACACAAGGTTCTCCCCCTCTTCATAACATTGTCCTGTGTAAGGACTGCTTCCTTAGCCATTGACCAGACAAAAAAGGAGACTTTGTGAGGGATTCTGCTCTTCCATATTTGCTTCCAAGGCCAAGTTGAGCACTGTTGATCTGTCTGATCCATCAACTTGTAGGATTTGTTAACTTTGAACACTCCCTTGTCATCTCCTGTCCACCACAATTTATCCTCACTTGGCTGTAGTCCAGTGAAAGTGTTCACAATGTTTAAAAATTCAGCAACTCTCACTATTTCCCAATCATTAAGGTTTCTTCTGAAAATGAAATTCCATC
>JAJOOS010080422.1:0-14902 GCA_029582725.1 Solanum chiquidenum | reverse complement strand
TTTCAAATTCTTTATTCCTAGACCTCCATTTTCCTTGCTTGTCATGACTTCTTCCCATTTAACCAAATGAAAACTTTTCTTTTCTTTGTTGCCTTGCCACAAAAAATTCCTCCTGATACGATCCATCCTCTTAATGACCCCTGGTGGGATAGGAAACAGGGACATCATATAGGTTGGCAAAGCATCAAGTACTGAGTTAATAAGGGTCAGTCTACCCCCCTTTGATAAGTACTGAGACTTTCACTTGGCCAATTTCTTCTCACACTTCTCAATCACACTATTCCATATGTCTATGGACTTAGATTTGGCACCCAAAGGCATTCCCATTTGTCCTTTTTTAGCATGAATTTTATGGATTGTGCTAAATAGTGCATTTTATTTGTAGGAGTAAATTGGTGTAAAGATGAAGAAGTTTGGAGCTAAAATGAATTAAAGATAGAAGATTTTAGAAGGAAATCAAGTAAGCAGCTTAATGGATTAAGTTGAATATTATATTCATATTTATACAAATTGTACAGATAACCAAAGAAAGCAAATTGATATTGGCCTTACTGCCACGTGGCATCATGTTAAGGCATTTCCAAATAGTTGAAGGCGGCAGAAGTGGCGGCGACATAATACACAACTAGGAAACTGAATCCTTTTTGGGTTTGGTTTCCCAATTTGTTTTGGACTCAGTTATTTTATTTAGGGTTTCTATCTCTATAAATAGTCCATGAGAATAATTATTATGGGGACGTCAATTATAGGACATCAAGTATAAAGTTGTCAATACTTTTTAGGGTTCTTTTCTTAGACATTAGTAGCTAAAGACCCTTGTTCTAGGGTTGTGGCTACGGCTAATTGTTGAACATCGATTGTTTTGAATTAATATCACTTTAAATTACTTTTGTATTCTTGTTTTAGTATTTCATGTTTGATCACCATAGAGATAAATATATTGTCTATTCTTGGACTCGGGAGACGATAAGGTAGATAGACCAAAGGATACAAAAAGCTTGATCTTTCAGTAAATTGATTAGATTTGTGTTTAGGAGTGACGCCCGGACGAACACCTAGCTTGGTTACAAAACATGAAGAAATATAAATGCTCGCCAATTAGGATTGTTAATCCCCGCTCAACGATGTAGTTAGACAGCTAATTGGAGTAGGCGATTAGAGGTCGGGAGACCATGATCATAAAATCAACCATGTAAATCAGTAATTTGATAACCGTAGTTAATTCATACATGAGATGTGATACATGAAACCCTATGCATGCTGCAACCCTGGAATTTTCCAATCACTGTAAGTAATTTTATTATTTCATTCCTGCATTCTTTTCTTTACAAACAAAAATCAAACACTTTTGGCACTCTTAAATAAATAATTAGACTAGTATAATTTAGTAAATAGTTAATTGACAAGTTCTTTGGGTTCGATAATCTGGTTCTTTTAAGAGTCACTATATTACTTGCGCGACCACGTACACTTGCGTGTGCAATTGGGAGCAACAAATCCCAAAATAGGGCGTAGTCCCAACTAAAAGGTATTGCCTAAATAAATCTTTTCCTTCCATAGTACTTTTTCTCTAGGTCTGCATGACATTGAAAGGAATGCTGACATTGTTGAGTATCAGAAGTGAGGGGGGTTATAGGAGTTCATTTTAAAAGGTTATAGGGATTTCAAGACAACTTCCGTTCATGTGATTTTAGGTCTATCTCGTCCCCTTTATAACAAATTCACTCGATATGGTTTTGCATCTATAGACCAGTGCATCTGAAGGTTGACGCAAGATATGACCAACTCATCTCAAGCAACTATCTCTAACTTTATTCTCGATGCATGCTACTTACTTGCACCCTCTGCTTAATGTGGCCGTTTCCAATCTTGTATGACGGCAAATTAGCATGTGTATCTCAGTGACACTCATTTTGTGGTTATATTGGACTTTAGCGGCCAATCATACACTCCAATATATTTCCGGCCTTAAAATTAGCTATAGAACTTACCTTTCTAATACCAATCAAGCAAAAATTAGGCCACCATGAAACAGGGGCACGATTTCAGTAGCAACAACAATGAAGGAAAATAGACAACTTCCACTTACCCAGGCATGAGTCCAGCAGCAGCTAAGTTAAGGTGAGGGCTTGGATGGCCAGGACCAAGTGCAGCAGCCAAAGAAGGATTGTAATCAGTGGGCCTTCGAATCCTGACGGAAACACCCTGTTTACAGTAAAGCATAGAGAATAACAAATAGTTAGACTAACAAATGCACATGGCGAAACAAAGAACTAGAGACACGAGCTCCCAGCTTAGCAAACAACAAAGAATACTCATTTATATATGCCATTGCCAATGGGGAAGAATATTTGAGGATTTTCATCTGTCTGCAGAAAACATTTTCATCTGAACAAGTACTACTATTATGGAGAATTAATGCTGACAAGAAATTATAAAATTCCTTTAAAGCCTAAAGGTGTCTTCCAAACTATTCCTCTTGAAACATCCATGCCGAACACATAAATTTCTTTTCAAGTCAAAAAGTTATTTCCCAAACTCTTGCCCCTCAAACAAGTATACAGAAAAAGGAGTCAGGAAGTTCTCAGCATTGGTGCTTTCATTTGAATAAAAAAATAAAAAGGATTGGAAGTGCTTTCTATTACTCACAACATGATGAGAGTTGCATCATCTATCAAAACATATCAGCATCTTCAGTTAACCTCAATGAGATGATTCATGAAGATACCCGAATTATTGAGCACTATAGAACATAGATGGATCTCATTACCTGGAGCCTCAGATACAGTTCTATTCATGAAGAATCAGGACTGTTTTTCCATCTCATGTATTATAACGGAAATTCTCACAAACAAAACAAAAGAATAAAGGGGAACATTAGAAGTGAATCATTTTTTTTCAATTAGTAAGTTGTTAAATATCATTCTAGCCATAGATATAAAAATTATCCTAAGTCCCTTGGGTTTCCCTTGCTCTTTCCTTCACACTCCCAAACCACCACCTTACCCCTTCCACCCAAATTGAAAAACGATAAGTGTTAGAACTTTAAGTCACTTCTCATTGAGCCAAAAGAGAGAAACTAGATGAATCCCAAAATCTAGAGAGAGAGAGAGAAGGCTGTAGTTTGACATGCCTCAAAAACAACTCCATCTAATGCCATTGCATTACTGGCTTCTTCGACCGTTCTCATCTCCACAAATGCAAACTTCTTTTCATGATTAATGTACACATTGACAACTGCATCACCTGAGATTCAGAAAAAGGTTAAACTCACAAGGAGTGTACAGTGGAAATATATGAAAGTATCACTTTGGAAACTTGAATGCACCTGGGCCAGCAGAATTTCCACCAACTGCAATCATAACATGACTAAAAAATGCGGAGATTGTCTGTTTCAGATGCAGCAAAAGAAGGAGAAATAAGGAATCCCAAGAGAGACAAAATTTGATATGACGAAGTCCTGCAATAAGATACTACCATACAGCATATTTTCTTATATGGCATACGACGCTTGAGAATTGAGCACTCTCAATGTCGACTCACTCTTACGAGAATGCAAAAGGGACACATTTGGCCTTGATATAGTCTTATAGTTGAGTTAAAATGTCAGCTTGTTTTAATGGGACAATTTCAGCACAAGGAGAGAATTTTTATGGACATACCCCTTTGTTTGGGAGGGGGCAAATTTTTCAATTTTCATAAAGCAAGAAGAGAACATCTTTCAAATTGATGCATTCATGCTCATAAATAAACCAACTACACCTCAATCCCAAATTAGAAAGAATGCAAGGCTATGGCCTAATTTATAAAAATAGATCAACATCGTAAGTTATATGACTATGGCTAGGGAGCTGTTTCCAAAACATTTCCTCCTCAAGTTAAAATTTATACCTATCTCCGACCCTACAATGAACCTCTGTTTTCACCATTTTCTCACCCTTTTACCATAAAACCATTTCTAAGAGTCATCACCATTCTTTTTTCTAATATGCACAGTTCGAATCTCTCCATAGATAGCGGGCAAGCCCACTCACCCTTCTAAATAACAAATTTTTTGTCCGTGGCAAGGTTCAAACTCATGACTTGAAGAACCATTACCAATCTTAGAATACATGTAATACAATTCAGCCTCTACAATGTGCAAGCTTAAAAAAAAGATAATAAAGTATAACATGTGCCATTAAGTCATGACAACCATTTCAGAGAGAAGTCAGGACCCCAGGTACAATGTAGATGAAAGATGATGGAAATGGACCATTATACCAATATCGCCATACCTGTTCATTAGCCAGTGGTGGAAGGCCACCAACATAGACTCGTCGTGCATGCCTTGTAGCCTATGAGCAAAACAGAAAAAAATGTGAAATACTTGTTGTAAATACAGAAGAGAATTGAGCTTCAGAAGAATATAGTTACTTGCTGACTCATGGCTTGGACTGGCAAGAAAGGGAATGAACCTAATGGATTAACCTGTTGAAGACACCTTAATCAGAGAAATAATTAAATGGATCCATATGGAAAACTTACATTTGACGATGCAAAAAATAAATATAAGAAACAATCATATGAATTAAAATAGTCGTACCTGAGTTGCATCAGTTGGAAAAACATTCTGTAACATTCCAGGAATCGATGGATGACCATTGGAAGAACCCAGAAATTGTTCTACATAATGAGGAATACGTAAAGAGGGAATCGAAAGTGATGAATCAAAATGTAAGAACTGAGAAATTAATGTGTTACAACTGACAAATGACAGATTTAAATGCTAAAATTGAACAGATTACCTCATAAAAAAATTTGAAAAATTTAGTCTTCGACACAAAGGGATTAAATTAGTAACTTTTTACCAGAAGAGAGACCATAAAAGGGAAAAACTACTATTCCTTACCAAGATATTGTATACCATTCAGATAATAAAACAAGAATTATATTCCACCACAGCAGGTTCCTGGTTAACAATTGTGAGTCTACCAAATTACAACAGTTGCTGTTGATGATGGAAAAGTTCCAGCTAACCGAAGCACTGATTCCTCGTTGAATTAAATCTACAGTCCTCACGCCCACGAGTAGCATGGTGGGACATAAAGTCCAATATTGCCTTCTTAGCCATATGTAACAAAATCACAAAAAAGGAACCAACACAACAGCAAACAACACAACAACGATCTCTCAGTTCAAGTAGAAATTATCAGCATGAAACCAAATTAAAGCTTATCATATTGAACATAACCATTAATCTCTAAATAAAGGACTGACATCATTTTAGGTAAGAGAGAGCAATAATTATATGTGCTGTTCAGGTTTTAAATGCTAACCTGCCCCACTAGAAAAAGATGCTGCAACTGGTGGAGCCATATCAAAGCCACTTGTCCGCTTGCTGTCGAAAAGAAAAACAGCCTATGAAAAATCAATTTTGTGGATGCCTCGAAGAGTTAAATGAATCAAGAATTTTTTCTATGATCTGAGTAAATAGATTCATGTATTACAAGAACGAAAACAAGCGAATCCCTCGCAGGAAAATGAAATAGTGCATTGAGAAAAAGACATGAATCCTCTTAATATAATAAAAAAATTGCAAACATTTGGAGTGTGTTTGTATGGAGGAAAATGATCTCCATGGAAAATATTTTCCTAGAAAATGTTTTCTTGAAAAATAAGTGGGTTTCTTACTTATTTTCTAAGGTTTGGTAGGTAAGCATAAAAATATTATCTCAAGAGTATTTTATGTTATCTAGCAAACCACTATAGGAGTGGGATGTGGTGGGGAGTGGTGGTTTAGGGGTGGAGGGGGTGGGGATGGTCAAGAGGAGGGAATGGGGGATGTTGGGTGGGTGCGTAAGAGATAATGAACTTGCAATGTCACTTATGTGACTTATTTTTTCAACTTTGATTAAGGAAGTCATTTTCCTCATTTTTAAGGAACTTCTTTTCCTAGAAAGTAATTTATTTATTTTTGATAAAGGTAACATTTGTATATCAATCATCAGCTCAAAGTTGGTATCCAAAAATTTACATCATATCCTCCCCTCCACACTTGTGTGTCGGGCATAAACAAAAGATAAAGAAAAGAAGAAAAAAGAAAACTATCCCTAGATCCTCCTTCATCTTTATAAGGACCCTAGAATGTCTACAATAGCCACAGGGTCATCTATATACTCTAGAGAGTAATTTGACTAACCAAACATGGGAAAATTGGATTTTCCTACATACCAAACACACCCTTAAAATAAAACCACATGATAATGTGACTAATTGAGATCTTGCCATAATTTGTGAAAAGAAAACTTGTGAGTACAACGTATTAAGGAATAACGAGTTATCAACTTGGAAATTCATATTGTTAAAAAAATTATAAGGAAACCTCTTTGGTGGTAAAGGAGAACTTGATCTTGACCTAGCTTTGTCATGAGACCAATCCTTTGACCTAGAACGGGATCTACGTGTCTCACCCTTCTCTCTACCTCCACGATCCTGGCGCCTATAAAATCACAATAATAACCAAATGGCCAAAAAAATGATAATCAATTTAATGTTACCATTCTCAAAAAAAAATGATAATCATTTATCCAGTGTGTTACTTGTACTCGTAAAACAATCATGTAAGCTATATATACAATCCATCATCAGACTAAAGGTTTATATGTATAATTTGGCTTTGTGTTTTTCTTTAATTCTTTAATATATAATAAGCTGCCAAGAATCTGTTGCTGTGAGAAGTACAAAGAGAGATATGAAATGATAAGTATCTGCTTTGTTTCTTTCTATTCGCACTTTTCCCACCTACCTAGTTGTGTAACCTTATTTTGAACATATTTTGGGGTTAAGATATGTGATGCCAAAGAATGTCGAGGAACTCCTTGGGTGCTGAGCAGATTATGGAGAACCATTCCTGCATCTGTCTGTTGGGTGGTGCAGAAAGAAAGGAATCGAAGATGTTTCAACAGAAGAACTGCACTGTTTGTCTTCAAACATAGGTGCTTAGTTAGTTAGCTTTTCGGTGAATTTACATTATGCATATGAAGAGGACTCTATGATAGATTCCGGTTAGTTTGTTACAAAGTTGAACAAATTTTGTACTTGGGACATCCTACTGTAGTGTCCAGAACAGCCTTAGTGCTAGTGTTGCTCATTGATTTTACTTTAAAAGCTTTACTTAACAAAAAAAAAATTGTGTAAAAGTAAAGGAAACCCATCGAAGAAAATAGAAATATTCTTTTTATTGGTGAAACAACAAAGAATTGTCTTGTGTTGGCCAAAATTACAACTGTACAAAGACTTCCAGCTGAGAGCCCATTGGATTGCCTTGATTTTCCTCATCGAACCGTTTGTCTGATTCCAGAAGCACTATCAAGATTAATTATGTGTTTCCAAAAATAACAAATCCTATAAATTAACTAATCCTCTAATTATTTATTTCTTCCCATTGAATGTAGCTATAACTTTTGGAAATTGGACAAAACAAAATGAACCACGAGGGAAGTATGACCTATCAATTCAAAATGAACTCACCCCCTACCCCACAAAAGAACCATCATAACATATGGAAAGATCTAAAAGCTTATGCATACAAACACTTTTCCTAAAATGACCTGTCAAATTTATGGTTCCTGGAACGGCTGTAATCCTCATTGTCGTCATTTCTTCTGTAGCTCCTGGTGCTTTTATCCTTGTACTCCTCACGGTGATGGTGATGGTCTTGATCTCCAGAACCATTAGCCTTCACTCTGTAGTGCTGTGATCCATTAGACTGGCTCTGAAGAAGTTCAATTAGACAATATTCTGAAATTAGGCCAAAGCAGCAAGCAAAGAAATATGTGCTTACGAGTTCAGGAGATGACATACAAACTAAAATTGGCCTAACTGATCAACATTCCCAATCAAAAGCTTCTTCTATGGAGTTGACAATGTAAGGAAACAAAAAAGAGCCAGGTTATTTTAAATATGAGTGCTTGAAATTAAATCGAATTGCATGAATACAACATGCATATTTTAATTATTAAACATCAAATACTGAAGTTCCATAATATATCCAACACCATTCTACATGGTTCCAGGATATGTTTAGCAACATTAAATTGGCATACTAGATAACAAGTATGGAATTGCTACATCGGGGACATAATTTTTAAGTACTTCTTTTACCTTTTAATATGGTGATGTCCGGGTCAACTTACGCGTAGCTCAACTAATCCACCGAGTACCTTCTATTTCTCACCGGAACATATACCGGGCAGCTCTTTTTCCATCAAAGCTTAAGAAGTATTGCAATAAACCACCTACTTCTTTTTGTCAACATTATTCTCCCATGATAGACACCAAGGTCCATTACTACTGCAAGGTAACACACTTAGCTAATACTTTCTACATTCTCTAGAAACAGGAAAAAGTAAAGTTGACAGGGCTAATACATTTTAATTTTCATTCTTGAAGGTCTTAGAAATGAGAATTTCAATCA
Organism: Solanum chiquidenum; assembly: GCA_029582725.1. Lineage (NCBI taxonomy): Eukaryota > Viridiplantae > Streptophyta > Magnoliopsida > Solanales > Solanaceae > Solanum > Solanum chiquidenum. The sequence goes on along the minus strand of JAJOOS010080422.1, from coordinate 6,444 downwards.
ATTTGGGATTGCATTTTCTCTTCAGCCACAACCATGTGGCAATGTAACATAAAAGTTCCATTCGCACACAACCACTTCTCATCCTACAAATTTGGTAGCTCAATAACCTGATATCCATAAACCATCAACACTTGCTCCGTTCAGGTTATCGGTTTTTCCCGCGAGTTATGTACCCCTAATCTCTACACAACACAAATAATTGGCCTAGTGGAGCTTCAAGTCGTAATCTTTATGCAACTAACTGTTCCTTGAAATAAAAACTTAGCACTCTTTCTCAGATTAAATTGCTTTAGATCACGTCGAAGATTACCAGTATTTTAGTAATTTGTTTATACACATAATGTCACTTCCTTCATTAGGTCAAGTTTCTAGATTTTGTAATGATTATATTAAATTATTCAAGCAAATTATGAGCAATTTAAATCAACTTATCATATGGCCAGAAATTTTTCAGAGAAAAATTAACCTGGTGATGATGCGACTTCCGATCTTCGTAAGAATACGGAGACGATCTTCTGCGATCGTCATTTTTACTTTCATATCGAGGCATATCAGTAGTTTTGAATCTTTGATCACCAAGTCCAAAACCTATCCCTAGTTCTCAGAATTGGGGAAAAGATTCGAATTCGATTTTGAAAATCGGGTATCAACTTAGTGGGCTGAATATCTCTCACAAAATAGGTTTATGGGCTAAATGAGGCCCATATTTAAGTGATTTGGGCTGAATTTCTGTCACAATTCTTGTTAGAATTCACAGTGTTTACAAAAAAAATGTATATATAACATTTTTAGTATTTAAATCTTAGTTAGTCAACCTTTATTCACATCTCAATTTATATATCCTTAATAACAATAAATAATTTGAAATTGAATATTTTGTTCTACTTCGAAATCACTTATGTTTTGCTCTCTCTTTCACTTTGTTATAGCTTGAGAAAGGCAAAGAGGGCAAAAAAGAAGATAGAAAGAGAGAGAACAATATATATGTCATATATACCTTGAAAATTATCTAATTCATACTTCATGTTTAGATAGTTTGGTTAAATTCCTTATGAATCATTTGTTAGTTGGTATAAGCTTCAACGCACCGAATACAATAGGTTCGACATGTAATTGTAAAACCTGTATAACTAATATATATATATGAATTTGATGAAATTTATGTGTTATTTTATGCAGAATATATAATATGAAATAATTAAATTCTACATAACTATTTCATATATCTTATATATAAAATCCTACTAATAATAACTGCATAACTCTAACCAGTTACTAAACATGACCCTTACTACTCAATCAACCACCTAACCCGACCCGAACAGGTCATTTTGTCTTCAGTCTGTAACCCAATCTAAAGGGATAGGTTTTGGACTTGGTGATCAAAGATAATTATCTCCACACGACCTATATACACATCCATTACATATTTAACTTATGAAATCTATTAGTACGATATATATTTATATCAAAATATACTATTTCAGTCATACTTCTTAGAATGCGATTAATTTCAAACCCCGAAAAAATTTATTATTACACTAAACAACTTTGTTTGTTTTTTTTCCACAACCCAAGTTGGCGCCAACGAAGAAGACTAAAAATAGAAACAGAGAACTATCAAACCCCAAATATATATATAGTAGAGAAAGAAATGATATGTAATGAAACGTGGCTTCTGTTACAACAACCATGATTAATAATATCGTACATTCAAATGTACTGATAATAAAAGCATATTTTTTATATTTTAGTATAAGAAAACAATCATAGCTAGTTGTAATTATTGTCAAAGTTTTCAACATTTTTTTTTAGTCTTATCCGGCAACGCCTCCAAGCAGCATGGCCCATCAAGATTCCCCAAATCGAGTGCGTGTATATGTGTCAAACTCGATAAGACCAAAACGCGGAGTTCACACGGGGTCATGGCCTTATTTATATTTGACCACAGGCATCATGGCCTAATTTCAACTTGAATTTTTTCCTTATCGGCATGTGTTTGGAAGTATATTATTCTTTTCTATCTACTTCCATAAATTTGAATTCGTCGCCAAAAATTCACATTATAATTGTGGCATATTTTTCTTTTGATAGAACATTGAAAATATCTTTATATTTGGTCTAAATTATTAGTTTCATTTCTGAATTATTGATGGTCTTAAAAATATTCTTTTATTTGATTAATTGAACTTAAATACACTTTCTATCTTTGCAACATGAGTTAAATACATCACTAAGTTTAAGCGTGTTTTCAACACTTTTTTCAAAAAAAATTACTGAGAGTCTCATGCTCCTACAAGAATTTGAGACCACTTGTTATGTCATGTCACATGTGGCATATCGACAGTGGCGGAACCAGGAATTTCACAAAGGGTGTCCAGAAATAGCACAACAAAAGCTCTTTTCAAAATATAGAACTAGTGAGATTCAAACACACGAGCACTTTCTCATTCCGAGGCGAAACCACTGGGTTATAAGAGCTTGTTATGTTAAGGGTGTCCAAAATATGTTATTTAGTCATTTCGTATATCATTTTACTTGTATATACGGTTTTTTCCGACGCAGGGTGTCCAATTGACCACCATGTGGCTACGCCACTGCATATCGGAGGTGTATTAAGTTTAATTAGTCAAGTAGAGAAGTGTTTTTTAGGTTGTCAAAGTTCGGGGACGAAACTAATCATTTTTGCCTTAATATTTCTCTTTTTTTAGTCCATTTAAATAATCAGAAAGATTTTAGCTTTCAAATTTCTTTTCTACCCGTTAAATTGGTTTGTTTGAGAGTACTATGAATTTATTTATTTAAAAAAATTAAAATTAAAATCTTGTGTCAAGTTTTTTTTAAAAAAAAAAATAAGGGTGAAAAGGGGATTATAATATGAAAAGTCGAATCATCACCAAAAAAGTAAAAATTCAGATAACCAATCAACTAAGTATCAAGTTAAATAACGTCACTTAAATTAAACAAGAACGAATTCAATGCCACGGGGTCCTCAATTGGCCCCTTTAATACGTCCCTTGGAGAAATTAAGAACCACATATTAGAAACCCCTACAAGCATACGCCACCCATTACGCACGTAGCATAATTTTAGTTTTGGGCATCTATCCACATGAATTTCGTTTATTCAGGTCCCTCCCTGTCATCGTGGCTATTATTCTTCCAGACAAATTATTTCATCATAATGGAAATTTTAAAACAATAGACAAAACGATCTATTTTTATTCTTTTGAATAATCATCCGGATTTAAAAGTCATTGACTCGATTAATTGAAATATATATCATATAAAATATACATAATCAGAATTTATTTTTTCATTTTTCTACATTCAAATTCAAAACATTTATGATTATGAACGACATAATTTCGTCATTTATTTCATCGATCACAATCTCAAACCGTAATAGACAAACAATTACTACTACACTTGGAAACATTTTTTTGTCTTTCTCTGTCTTCTTTTTAGTCAAATGAGCACGTTTTATCTCTCATTTTCTTTAATCAATATACATATTTTTCATGGAAGTGAAATATTATTACTTATACCTGCATGTTTACTTCAATTCAATAATTTGTGATAATGGGCAAAATATAAAAGATTACGAACTAGAAAGTGATATAACCTTATGAGATAATACTTATTAAAGTGAAATATTATTAACTTTTTATAAGATGTAATTTCTATGTCGTCTGGAAAAAAAATCTTGTTTACATAGTAAGGGTATATCTATAGTATATATTGTGGGTTACAGATTCACGTGAGTTTTGGGACGCTCTCTCTCATAGTATTAATTTTGAGGTTGATATAACCTGTAGAAATCATAAACTTTAAATCTTGAATTTGTATCTACGGTATAGAACTGAACATTAAAAAGATTTGGAGAGGTATAAAATAAAAAATTGACGATCTAATAAAATAATAGGACTATATTAACAATATCTTCTCATCCCTTGCTCTGTTGCTCGTCAATAAAATATTCTCACCTAGGTGTCCATCAGTGATTATAAGAAAAATGATTAATCATTGATCACAATTCATAAACAATGTAGTGTACGGTCTTTAATTGTGTTTAATTATTCTGTGGCATATATATATGTATTACTTTTTGTATGATTAAACATAAAAAAAATTATGTTATCATGTGTACCAACAAGTTTAAGAAACATAGTTACATAACCAAATTCAACGTCCTACTTTAATTTATTTATTTTTGTCTTTTGTTGAACTGTCTTTTTAAAGTAGGCTAATAATATATATTATTAAGCTCCGACCATAGATTTAGATAATGCTTGTGGCAACTAGATGATTAGCATTAAGATATGTTTAACGTATTTCCAGTGTACCAAAAAAAAAAAAAGATATGTTTAAAACCAATTTGAATAATCACTTATTTAACATAACATAGCAGACGGTCTCAAACTCTTGTAAGAGCATGAGACTCTTAATAAAATGTTGAGAGAAGTGTTGAAAATACTCCTAAACTTGGCAAAAATTTAGGAATGTATTTTACTCATATTGTAAATAAAGGGGTGTTTTTAAAACTCACACAAGTTCGGGGAGCAAAATTCACGCTAAGTTTAAAGATATTTTCGATAAAAACAACTTCAATCATACACATTTCATTTACATATTTTCGAAATTAGGAAACAACAGAGTATAATAGCTTAATGGTTCTATGGTGTAGTGGTTAGCACTCTGGACTTTGAATCCAGCGACCTGGGTTCGACTCCCGGTAGGACCTCCATTTTTTTCAGTTTTATTTATTTTCCCTTTCCCCCTTTTAATATAATGTATAATAAAAAACTAAAATTATAAAATCCAGTACTAACAAAACAGCTGGCTATTGATGATTACATTATATATTAATAACTTTCTATTGTTTTTCAATTTAATATATGTATGATACAACTAACAGTTAAAATCATTAAGTTGGCAGGGTGGTGTATATGCAACTTTATTCCTACCTTGTGAAGATAGAAAGGTTGTTCTAATAGACCTTCGGTTCAAGTAATGTGTAAATGTATTACTCTAAAATTGTGATGACGTGAAATTTTGGGAAGAAATTGTTTTGTGATTGGTTAGGTAAAGTGTGTGGAGGAATTTGTGTGTCAAGTCTCATTCTCCATTTATTAGCTCCTTTCTATTCATTTTATTTATAATATTATACCTAAGTTGACACATGAATGACAAAACCACAACAAGAAGAAAAGAAATAAAAGGACACGGCAATAAATAATTTTTTTTCTATAGTTCCCAAAAATTTTAAAAATACAATTTGTTTAAAGAAGTAACATTGGGGTCACTCTCTCCTTTTGTTTCTATAATTAGATATGTTTGGGAAATTAACAAAAATAATAAATAAAAAGAATGTCAGATCGTTTTCAAGAATTCAAAAGATACAATTTATGACTAATGAGGTTAACAAAAAATTACTCTGTAATTTTATACTATTTTTTTTTTTTAATCTAATAATCAAAAGTAGTTTTTAACAAAAATGAAAATAAAAAAATTAACCAAACACAAATTATTTTATTTAAAAGTAGTTATCGATCTAAGAATTTTTTTTAAAACAAAAATACTTTCTCATTTTTCTTTAATATATATTTTTTGGTCATACAGGCACTTAGCCTAAAGTTCAGGAGCTTTTAAGTATAAATATCATATATAGATGTACGGCATATTCTAAGATATTCTTTAGTTCGGTTCTAAAGTCGTAATAATTAATTAAATCAATTTTGTCTTGTTCTTGATATGATTCCACAAATTTAATATTTATCTTCATCCACTAGAAATGAGATCTAAGATTCTTACGGATGGTTTGGTTGAAAATAAGTTATTATTATGAGATTAATTATTTTGGAATAAGTTATTCCATTATATATATGAAATAATTTATTATGTCATTATGATATAAATAATAGGATAAACAGTCTAAAGACTACCTAATACCTCCAACTAAACACATAATAAAATAATCATATATTTTATCCTAAAATTATTATATCTTATATCTTATATCTTATATCTCACATCAAACGACTCCTAACAATAAAATTCTATCATTAAAAGGCCAACTTGCTATACCCTATAGAATTAAATGGACAAAGTTCATACTCAATGGAAATTGTTACTTCTTCGTATTTTTTTTTTGCTCCACACATTTGGAAGATTATAAAGTGCACTAGTCTGCTATCAATTTGTCCATTTAATTCTCTCTTCTTAGCTACGACAAAAGAATATAGACAAAGATTTTGTCTCATTGATAATTATTACGCGATTGAAATTGTGATGAAGTCATAAATTTTATGTTTATTCTTTTAATAATTGCAAATAGTTTAGTGAATTATTACTGTTTTAAATACTATCACAGTTCATGTAAGCAAAGTTGTAACTTTTGGCACATAGAAGAATTTTCAAAACTTTGATGTTTAATCAAATATTA
>JAJOOS010080421.1:0-14277 GCA_029582725.1 Solanum chiquidenum | reverse complement strand
TCTTGCATGGTTTCCATACTTAGTACTTAATTGTACTAACCCCTTTCTTTCCCCTTTTGGACTAAAGTGTAGGGATTTGGAGATGATGACATGTCATGACTATTTGATAGGTTTCTAAGTGTTGAAGATGAAGACTTGGTGAGCCCTCATAGATTCAAGGACAATACCCATTATGTTCTTTTATGTCTTTTAGTATTGTTTAAGTTGTGTACGGGATTAGTCCTGAATTTTTGTACTCTAAAGTATTAGATGGTTTTGAGACATCATGTATAAAGTTTAGAAAGTCTTCCGCTTGTTTTTTTTTGAAATGCTTTCTTGGTAAAGAAAGTTTTAAATTCCTTATGGTTTTAGTGTCTATGCGATGAATGAATGCTAAGAGGCTTGTATTAGACCTCTTCGAGGTCGAGTACGCCGGTTACGACTAGGGGGTGCTCCCGGGTCGTGACAAGGTCAATACTGGGGCAGTAGTTAACCTCTTTTTCAATTCCTGAAAGCTTTTCTCACAAGCTTCAGACCATTGCAACTTTACTATTTTCTGAGTCAACTTGGTCAAAGGGGAAGAAATAGATGAGAACCCCTCTACGAACCTTCTATAATATCCAGCCAACCCCAAATAACTACTAATATCAGTTGGAGATGTGGGTTTAGGCCAATTTTGCACTGCCTCTATCTTTTGGATATCAACTCTAATTCCATCACTGGAAACAATGTGGCCTAAGAATGCTACAGACTCAAGCTAAAACTCACACTTTGAGAACTTTGCATACAACTCTCTATCCTTTAGAGTCTGGAGAACTACTCTGAGATGACTATTATGATCTTCCTCAATCCTCGTATTGATTAGTTTGTCATCAATTAATACGATAACAAACATATCTAAATAAGGCTTGAATACTCTATTCATAAGGTCCATGAACACTGCAGGTGCATTAGTTAAACCGAACGACATGACCAGAAACTCATAATGACCATAACGGGTCCTGAAAGTTGTCTTTACAATATCACATTCCCTTACTCTTAACTGATGGTAGCCAGATCTGAGGTCTATCTTAGAGAAACAAGTGGAACCCTGAAGTTGATCGAAGAGATCAACAATTCTCAGAAAATGATACTTATTCTTGATAGTAACCTTTTTCAACTGACAGTAATCGATACACATTCTAAGAGAACCATCCTTCTTCCTCACAAACAAGACCGGAGCGCCCCAAGGTGAGAAACTTAATCAAATGAAACCTTTCTATAGGATATCTTTCAACTGCTCTTTTAACTCTTTTAACTCTGATGGTGCCATCCTATATGGCGGAATAGATATAGGACGAGTATCAGGAAGAATATCTATACCGAAGTCTATTTCTTGCTCGCTCGGGAATCCGAGAAGATCATCTGGAAAGACTTCTGGAAACTCTTTTACTACTAAAACTGACTGAATAGGAGGTATCTCAACACTAAAGTCATTAACTCGGACTAAGTGATAGACACACCTCTTGGAAACTAACTTTCTTGCCTTAAGGTATGAAATGAAATAACCCTTAGACACTGCTAAACTACTCTTCCACTCTATAACTGGCTCATTAGGAAACTGGAACTTGACTACTCGAGTTCTACAATCAACTGAGGTATAACATGCATGAAGCCAGTCCATACCTAGAATGGCATCAAAATCTACCATGTCTAACTCAACTAAAATCAGCCATGGTGCCCTTGTGATTGATGAAAATGGTACAATCATGATAGACTCTCTCTGCTAGAATAGACTCACCAACAGGTGTAGAAACACAGAAGGGTTCACTAAGTTTCTCAAGAAGAACATCAAAATTCATCGCAACATAAGGAGTTACAAAGGATAAACTTGATCCTGGATCTAGCAAAGCATAAACATCAAATTTAAAGACTTGGATCATACCAGTGACAACATCTGGCAAATCCTCCTTCTCTTGGCGACTGGCAATAGTATAAATATGGTTTCCTCCTCCGTCTGCTCTTGAAGTAGTTCCTCTAGATGCAGCCTTGTCTGGTGGAGCAATTGAAGAAGACTTTGCTCTATTTCCCCCATTACCATACCCTGTTTGTTCTTCGGACACTCTCTCATAAAATGACCATTTTGACCACACTTGAAGTAACCAGTGGAGCCATCATGACACATCCCTTAGTGGTTCCTACCACACTTAGCACATGCAGGAGACTTACTACCCACTTGTGCCATACTACCTTGAGAATAGACAAGTTTAGCTCTGAAATTCTGACTATTGTACCTACCTTTGTTTTTTGGTGCAAGTGCACTAGCAGATGATGGAACATGTACCTTTTGTTTATGTTGGAAGGATGACCGGTTTGCATTGCTCTTTTGATACCCGAACTCATTCCCGGATGTCTTATCCCTCTTATTCTTGAACTCTTCTCTATCCCTCAGCTTGTCCTCCTCCACTTGTTGTGCATGGATCATTAACCTTGCTATGTCCATATCCCCTATCAGCATAGCTGCCTTGCCTTCCTTGTTTGACAGGCGAGACAACCCAACAACGAATAAACTCATCCTGCTCCTCATGTCACCAACCATCTTCGGAGCATAGCGGGAAAGTTGTGTGAACTTCAGACTGTACTCATGAACGCTCAAAGAATCCTGCTTAAGAGTGAGGAATTCTCGCACCTTTGCTTCTTTCAATTCTCAGGGGAAGAAACTCCCCAAGAAGGCCTCCTCAAAACAAGCCCAACTCACAGGTGGTACACCTTCAACTCGGTTCTTCTTCCATTGATCAAACCAGATCCTAGTGACACCCTTCATTTGGTGTGCAACTAGTTTCACCCTCTCTGCATCAATACCATGCATGATCTCAAAAACCTTCTGAAGTTCCTCAACAAAGTTTTCTGGATCCTCAGTAACACTTGAACCAGTGAACCTCGGTGGATTCATCCTCAAAAATTTAGGGATCCTTGAAGTATCAACCACTTCTTGTCGATTCTCTCTCTCTTGCCCAGTTGGTTGGTCACAACTTGGCTCAACATCTGGATGGCCTCACAGAACTCAGCATTGGTGACCTCTCCTTGGGGTTGAACTTCTGATGCATTAGGTATCCCTTGTTCTTGTGGTTCAACATTTTTTCTAGCCGGACGACCTCTGACAACTCTTCGTGGAGGCATGATCTAACAGACGCGCGCAAGCATGAGTTAGATTTTTTTTTATAGAGATACACTCTATCGCACGAAATAAGTATGAAACAAGTGAGATAGTTCCTAAGTGTTGCAGCCTCCTAATTATAGATGTGGCGCGTTTCACATTAATTACTAGGACTCTACAGACACAGCTTCATACACTCCCTAGGACTCTTGAACTCTGTGCTTTGATATCAAGTTTGTCACACCCCGAGCCTACACCCTGGGCTGGACTGACACTCGAGAACCATTGCTGGCCCCAAGCAAACCCTTGGCCTAGCTTACTACTCAGCGGAAGACTTAAACACAAGAAAATACTCTCAAATGACGAACTCATGAAATAAACTTAGAATGTCTTAAAAGAAACATTCAACTAGCCAAGATGGTAACTCAAGTCTCAAAACATAAGCCAATAACAAAATAGTGACAAATGAACTAACTAACTGTCTATCTATGCAGCCTTTAAAACTGGGAGGAATGTCAAGACAAGACCCCAATCATCTTAACAACTGAAAACTACTAAAGCAATGTAAATCGGGATCCTCCAGAAAGCAAGGAGGCTCACCACAAGACTCTGAATGCTCAACTGGATCAATGAAGCACTGGATGTTGATTCTGGTTACATGTATCTTCATCATAACAACGATGCAGGCCAAATGGCATGAGTACATTGAATGTACGAGCATGCGAGGGGAATACTAAAACAAGACATAAGCTTGAAAGGAACTGAAAGAACATAACTGAGCTCAACTCAACTCAACTCAACTCATTTCAATATAAAGCAATAATATGAACCGAGTATAGAGAAAAGCTTTTAAAACATGTATAACAACTCTGTGTATTTAGAAATACAATAGTATCTATGTATGTATGCAAAGATACAATATAAACTCTAGAATGTATATAAGAATACAAAATACTTCTGTGGGAGTTTCTCTAACCGACTGATGAGTCAGAGATTTGGACTAATTTAGGACTTTATTTACAATGATTTAGTGTCCTCAAATGCTTATTTTGTGCCAATAACTGATGTAAAACCTTTGATTTCTAGGTATATGGATTGAGGAACAAAGCAAGGACACTAATTTGCAAAAAGGAACGAAGCGAGCTGAAATAATGAAGAAAAACAATTCTGGTGATCACCAAGTCCACTTGGCGAGTCGCTGAATGGATTTTTGACCCCCTAAAGTTCCAGTGTGCCAAGCCCTGAAGGAAAGAACCAAGTTAGCGACAGAAAGAAGAAGTCGGCGGATCACCGAGTGGTTCCACGATGTAGTGTTGGATCACCTAGAGTTACAGACCTTGAGGATGCTGAAGGCCAAGGCAGAAGGGCGATGAAATTGACTAAAGGGCGGATCGCCGAGTTGATCGGCGAGCCAGACTTACTCCACCGAGTGGCTCGTCGCAACACATTTTTGACGACTATAAATTCATTTTTGAACATTTAGTTTAGTATATATCTATCATTATTCATTATGAATAGTGCCTGTGTTCATATTTAGAGATTTTTGAACTATGAGACAAGTTTTCTCTAGTTTTCCTTTAACTTTGAAGAATTGAAGTTTTTTACTTTTGAGATATTGGAAGTGGGTCTTTGAGATTCTTCAAATTGGATCATTGTAAGGACGAAATCAATCTTACCAGTTGATGGAAACTCAATTTGGTAACAATTTTTATCTTTTTATGATGTCTAGCTAAAACTCCAATTCTTGGGGTGTGAGTATGTGATTATGGACTGATTTAGTTTATGGGTATTGCTAATTGTTAGTTTAAATGTTGTTTAGAAGTGAGTTCAATCATTAATTGTGGTTTAATTTAAGAATTGTAGTTGCAAATGCAGTTCTACCCTTGTGTTTTTGGCTTGCTCGAGAGAGAGGTTTTAAAACTAAGATTATTGATAGATGGTCAGTGGGTATTGGGTTGACATGGGTTCAGCTCGAGAGAGTGAATGGACTAAGGTGTGGGTTGTTCTTATTTTGCATGCTTGTCGATGTTCAAGAGAAATTAACTTGATTCGTTGTAAATTGTTCGATAGAAAGTTTAACTCCTGTATAGTCTAGCTTACTCACTAATATCTAGCTATTTCCTAACTGTTGCGATTAATCATTTGTCTATATTAGCCTATAATCGAATCACATCCTAAGAACTCGGCTCATTATTATTATTTCATATTGTTTGTTGCTGTTGTAGTTGATAATTTCAAACCAAAACCCCTGATTTGACATTCGTGTCACCCCTTGATTTGAATTATGTTTTTATTCGATAATGCCTATTCCTATGACTGATTTGACCATGTTCACATTTTACTATTGAATCTCAAACACGTACCGCTCCGTGTAGGATTCGACCCAAACTCATTTAATTGGGATTTATACTGACTAGTGATCGTTGTCACTTAGAATTGGATGAAGTGTCCTTGAAATGTTTATCACCGAAAACCATCACTTAGGAGCTATTGTGATGATACTACGTTTTGCCTTACGCTGCCAGGGCCATCACATACCTTGCCGAGGGTTTAGAACCTGACTACTAAGTGGATCCACTAGTCTATGCTAAAAAGGACTAAGCAATCATCTAAAAAGTATGGCTCTTTTCTACCCATGATGGCTACATTATTTATGGGGGCTGGGAGTTGTCTGAACTCTCCCCCATATCGGTTCTCAATACTACTCCCAAAATATGATACTAACTCTTATGTTTAAAAACATAACTTCTTTTTGTGGTTTGAAATAATTGTTCAAAACTTAGCTCAAAGGCTCTCTTAGAAATCAAAGTTTCCTCTCTTACTTAATTGTGAAAGCATTTACTCTTTACAGAAAACTAGTTCAAAGGTTCTTTTAGAAATCATAGTTTCCTTTCTTGCTTAAATGTGAAATCATTTACTCTTTGGGAATACATAGTGATGAGTCCCCGATTTGGACTCATTTAGGGCTTTATTTTAATAGATTTAGTGTCCTCAAATGCATATTTTGTGCCAATAACTTATGTAAATCCTTGATTTTCAGGTATTTGGATTGAGGAACAAAGCATGAACACTAATGAGTAAAAAGGAACAAGGTAGCTGAAAGAATGAAGAAAAGAAGGTCTGATGATCGCCTAACCTATTGGGCGAGTCGCCGAATGGCCATGATCTCGCCTAAAGTTCCAGTGTACCAAACTCTGAAGGAGAAAATCAAGTCGGCGATAGAAAGAAGCAGTCGGCGTGTCGCCGAATGGTTCCGTGTTGCAGTGTTAGATCTCCAAAAGTTATAGAACTTGAAGATGCTGAAGGCCAAAGCAAAAAGGCGATGGAATTGACCAAAGGGCGGATCGTCGAGTGGATTGGCGATCCCGACTTACTGCGTCGAATGGTCCTTCGCAGCATATTTTTGGCGACTATAAATATATTTTTAAATTATTAGTTTAGTATGTAATTTTCAATCTAAGTTTTTATCAATCAGTTTTGAAATTGAGAGTTTAGAACTGAGAGCATTGAGACAATATTTTCCTTGGCTTTGAATAATTAAAGTTCTCTATTTTTGAGAAATTGGAAGTGGGTCTTTGAAATTCTTGAACCTTGACCTTTGTAAAGACGAAATTAATCTTACCAGTTGATGGAAACACAATTTGGTAACGACTTTTATCTTTTTTATAATGTCTAGCTACAACCCTAATTCTTGGGGTGTGATTATGTGATTATGGGTTGATTTTGCTGCTGGGTATTGCTAATATATAGTTTAGATGTTGTTTAAAAGTGATTTCATTCTGTAATTGTGGCTTAATCTAAAGGGCTGTAATTGCAAATGCAACTCGACCTTCGTGTTTTTGGCTTGCTCTAGGGAGATGTTTTAAAACCAAGATTACTGAATTGATGGTCTGTGGGTATTGGGTTGTCATGGGTTCAGCTCGAGAGAGTGAATCATAAACCCTTTTCCACACATTCAACTCGAGAGAGTGAATGGACTAAACCGTAGGCTATTCTTAATTGTTGCTTATTGGTATTCGAGAGAAACCAATTTGATTCGGGGTAAATTGTTCAAGAGAAAGTTTATCCCCACTAAAGTCTAGCTTATTCACTAATTTGCAACTATTTACTATCAGTTGCAATCACACATTTGTCTACCTTAGCCTATAATCCAATCACATCCCAAGAACCCGTCTCTTTACTTGTTTATTTGTGTTAATTGTTGCTGTTGTAGTTGATAATTACAATCAAACCCCCCTGTTATTTGACACTTCTGTCACCCCTAATTTTGAACTATGCTTTTATTCGTAAATGTCTTTACCTATGATTGACTTGAACATATTTGCACTTGGCTCTTGAATCTTAAGCACGTACCACTCCTTGTGGGATTCAACCCCAACTCACTTAGTTGGGTTATATTACTGACTAGCGATCGTTGGCACTTAGAATTGGAATAAGTGTCCTGATACGTGAAATCACATTGTCCCGATATACTCTTTTGAAGAAATGAACTTCAATCTTTACTCAGACTCAACTCAGAACTCGAGTCTTAAAACAACGTTAAAACGTTTGTAAAAGACTTTTGGAAAACTCTATGAACTTATCTTGACTTGACTATTAACTTTCCTTGAATTGAATTATGAATTCAAGGGTTATGATCTCATGTTATGGATGATTTCATGTTGTTTAGACGTACCTTAGAGTGTAGAAATCAACTAGAAAACATAGGTACGTTTCAAGGGAACTAGTACGGAAAGAAGTGGGAAAGGGTAGAAGACTTGGCGTCCCTAGCGCTCTGAGTGGTGTGGGACGCCAGACCCAAAATTTCAGAACAAAAGTTGGGGCGCACTGGCTGGCGTGACGCCCTAGATCCCCAACTACAGAACACTTTGTGGGGTGCTCTGAGTGGCGCGGCGCCCCACCCCTTTTCCCCACAATTTTGACGAACTTCCTTGGTCGTTTTTCAACTCTAAACCCTCTAGAATCAATTGGGTCTTTCTCCAAACAGTTAGATTCGACTATACCACCAAAATATGTAAGAATCTACTCAAAACGACATCTAATTTTATGAATTTAAATCAAGATCTTTTCAACAACTTGAACAATCAAGATTCAAACGATTCTTTCAACAATAGTCATCAATAACTCATAAACTCTTCATTCATGACACAAATTCGGTGAATAAAATCATGATTGGCGCGTGGGTGAACTAACCCAACACAATGTGATCTCACATAGTTCGTAGGGCACCTCTTGGCGAAATCCACAAGCAAATCTTCAAGAACTTGGTGATTCCTTGCTTCTTCTTCTCCGTTCTCCTCTTCTTTTCTCTTCTCTCAAAACCCTAACTTAGTTTCAATAGTGTAAAGTGAATCCCATCAGTTGAGACCCCAACTTAATTACCAAAAATGAATTGAATTAATTGGGTAGTGAAAAGACCATAATACTCTTCAAAAATCCAGTTTTGACTTTCCTTATCTAGACAACTCAACTTGAAATGGGCATATCTCCGTCATATGAACTCGAAACTGATCAAACTCGGTGGAGTTGGAAATATAATTCAAAGATATTTCCTACTGTATCTTGTATCACACCTAACTCATCCTGAACTAGGAGTTATGGTCATTTAAAGTTGACCCAAAACTCATACTTAGCTTAACTTTGTCAAACTTTCCAAATTTGATTAGTTCCAAAAATGGGTTCTTTCTAATTCTAAGCCTTTCTAGTTCTTTCAAATAGCGAGGTGTTACAAAGGGGGAGAACAAGAGAGGGGAATCAACTTGTATATTTTTTCGCTAATATGGTTTTAGTTTTGCAGGTACAATTGAAATCAACAATTATCAGGAGACTCCTTTTGAGGCAAAACGAATCATTAATGCAGACAAGTCGCAAATCCCTACTTTAAGATATAAGGTCAGTAAAATGATAGCTGGACTGAATCAGTGACCATCAAGATAAGCAACATCAAAGGATTTATTTCAAGAATTATTCTACCAAAGTTTAATGACCAAGTTTCGTATCAAGAGTTTATAAAAGATTCAACACCTACCCATTAGTTTTCTTTCTTTTGGACATTGGTATCAAGTTCTTATGAACCTCAATCTGTTGAAATGAGGAATACACATGGATTAGGTGTTGTTCGGGGCTATTGAATCATAGAGTCAAAGTCTAGTTTACTTGATCGTTTTGTTCATATCACGAAAAAGCTTACCTCAGGTTTAGAAGCTTATTTCCTCTTGGATCTGATTTACGCGACGTCTAGTGAGAGTGTTGAGGCTGCCTTAGTGAAATCAACCAATAACCTGATGGATTCAAGCTAATTTTGTGTTAGTACAACTTCGATAAAGTTCTAACGACGATGAAAGATGCTTAAGTTCAACAAATTGAAGCTCACATTGGTTTCGAGGAAAGCTCCGTCTGGTGTTGTTGATTGAGCTGACTGAGACTTGTTCTTTTGTGGCTAGTATCGGTGGTTTGCCAACAATTCCTTGGTGTCAGGGAGTGATTCTCCGCTTTCCGTTTTCTCTTTTCCTGTGGTGTCCTTCTTTCTGTTTCCGTTTTAGTTGTGTCTAGGTGTTGGGTATTGTTTTTATTTTTTGGATTTTTGTTTGAGAGTTGGCCGACTGTTCTCTCTATTTTAATAAAGGGCCTTTGACCTTTTAAAATTAAAAATAAATAAATTAGAAATCAAAATAAGAAAATGAAGGATTTTTTTTTGGAGAAGTGTTTCTTCCTTTTATTGAGCTCCCCAAGTAGGATTAAGATATCACTTTAACAATTTGCACTTCTTCTTTAGTATATAATTTATAACTCAATATTTTTTAATACTAATATTTATGTATTTTTTTAAAATTTTCTGGTCAATAAAATTGGGCTACACGCGCAAGGCGCCTACCCCAAAACTAGATCCCTAACTTAGGTTGTGACTTTTCCGATGAGTTGTGACTTTTCTGGTAAGTTGTGACTTTTTCAAAGGGCTGTAATTTATTGATGAGTTGTGACTTTTTCAAAGATTTGTGGTTTTTCCAAATAGTTGTGACTTTTTTAATAAGTTGTGACTTTTTCAAAGGGTTGTGACTTCTTGGAAAGGTCATGACTATTTCAGATAAGAGACAAAAAATACTTGTTCATACTATCCTTTGTTGACTATAAATAGAGGGGTTTCTTATCATTTTTTAACCACAATTTTTTTTAATATTCTACTCTTCTTCTTCATCTTGCATTTTAAAAAAATTCGTGTAATTTATTGTCGTTGAGTGAGTTCGAAGTTTAGCGGAATATGAGGTACCATATTGTGAATAAGAGATATATATGATGATCCACATTGAAAATTCACAAAAGAATCTGCAATATTATTTTGTGCAAAATTTATTATTCAAATCTTCGCTTAAATTTTCTAAATTGATAATCAAGTGCAACACAGGTGTTGAAAAACTAGTATTACTAGAAGTGAGAAGAATCTAAGTCAAAAGTTGAATTACGAAAATACCCTTATCTATTAATTTATTTTCTTAAAATCATTTAAAAAAATAAAATCATTTTCATTTAAAATCAACTCCATAACTATACCTCTTCATTTTCATAACTTATATTCTAATAATATTCATTAACACATTATCATCTCACAAATCTTATTTTTAATAATCTCTATTATTTTTATGTCTTTTCAAATTCATTACCCAAATAATATATTATAATATTATTGAATCTATTAAATTCAATAGATAATAAATGTAATATTCATTATTTAAAACTAAACGAATTGAAGATCAGTGCATTCAAATTCTTTTTCAAAAAATATTGATATGTCTTGTGTTATACATCTGTTATTTATTACTAGGTTTTATATTATGAAATTTATACCCTTTCATTTATTATTATTATTATTATTATTATTATTCTTATTATTTTTATTTTTATTATTATTATTATTATTATTATTACATATTCACATCTCAGGTTTAATTGCCTATTTAATTGTTACTCTTTATATCTATAACTTTCATACTTTTTATATTCATAACCTCAAAATATTTAATTTAAATTTTTAAGATTCTTTTGATACTCCTTCATTTTTATCTATATAAATTCATTTTTTTTTTAGTTCATGTGATCCCTATCAAAGTTTATCATTTTCATTTTATATTTAGAGTAGTCAAGTATTTATATTATTAGTGTACTATTTGATTCATGCTTCAATTTGGCTCGATGAAGAAGACTATAAGGAAAAAGGATTTGACAAGAACTTAAAAAATTCTATACTGATTCTATTTTTCTTTTTTCATTAAAATTGTTATGATTACAATCCTAAGAAGAATGTGTATCGTATTTTTCGTATCTATTTTTTTGTATTTCCTACCTATTAGGCTTCTTTAATTTGTATCATTTATTAGGGCTCAAATTATGTAATGACCCGAAAAGTCATTTATGATTTTTTTTATAAAATTACCATTTTATCCTCTCGATAGTTGCCCCGAGTTAATTTTGACCCGTCAGTGAAATTGATTTATGAATTTTGGATATGTTCGTTTAACTATAGTTAATTAATTAATGGATCATTTTTAAATACTTAATTTAGTTAGTGGTTAATGGGTTAAGTCCATATATAACATAATTTAGGTTAATACCCTAAACCATTTTAAACCTTATTTTTGAGAAAAAATAAATAACGAGGTAAATAAACTCCGAGGAAAACATCATAACTTCGGCACAACCAAAGTAATGGCCAGCTACATCAGGTAAGAGTTTTATATATATATATATATATATGCAGTAGCGTTTTTCTTTACTTGGGAAATAATGCTTGATGGCTAATCATGATGCAGTAATGAACAATGATTGTTTCAATCATTAGGAGGGATACTTAAATTGAAAATTATAGTGGGTTAAGCTAGTTTCACTCTATCGGTCAACATTACTAACTTAAATTATCTCTGATTTGGATTTTTTGTTTTTGGTAATTATATTATAAATAATAGTTTTGACGTATTAAGACAAGTAATTAAATGTTAGGTGTATTGTATTATCTGATTATCATTAGATTTATGATATTGGAGAAATTGGAACTTAACCCTAAGCCTGAAATTTGGAAAACATGAGAGAGTTTACATGTTAATTGGCACCAAGATTAGGAATTTGATTATAGATTTGGGTGAGTTTTTTGGGTCCAATATAGACATATAGTAGTATAGGTGTTGTTAGTTTTGAAATTTTATTGTGATTATTTATTTGAATAGATTGTGTTGATTTGGAAGCTCAACTAAAGGGGAAGACTCAAGTCCTAAAGTGATCGTTCCATTATTTGAGGTAAGTGGATTTCTCGACCCTAGTTAAGTGTATAGAATCGTGTATTTCATTGTGGTATGTGTTGGGGAGTAATGAGACTTGGTAATGGGTTGACTTGTCCATATTGAATAATCTGATGATGAAAAGGGTAATAAAAGGCAATGTGATTATTTATTGGTCTGTGATGTGTTGAAAATTGTTTGAAAAACTTATTGATTCACTGTTGATGTTGTATCATGATTATATTGTTGTGAATTGTGCATTCTCGTCAAAATGATCATCTCCTTATTATTTGTGTGAACATGTCATTTGTGTTGGTTCTGAGACATGATTGTGACAAGTGTTATGTGCATTGACGAAGAATAAGAAATTAAAGAGGATATACCATTTTGAGGGACGTGTCGTGCGCCGTAATGGATATTATGATTCGAGGGATATGTCGCACGCCGCGACAAATTCTATTATCGAGGGAGGTGGAATTCTATTATTGAGGGACGTATCGCACGCCGTGATAGATTTTATTATCGAGGGTCGTGTCACACGTCGCGATAGATACATGGACAGATATGTCTCCCATGGGTCCCAGACTGAGATACAACAAGTGTGTATAATTAGGTCAGACGTGCATCACTATACTTGACACTGCATTTCATTGCATTGTGCAAATTTATCATTTGTGATCTGTAATTGTTGAAGTGAGGTGGTTGAACTATGTGCTATGTAAATTGTGAACTATTAGGTTGGACTGGTTTTTATGCAGGTTGTAGTATGGAGGTTCAGTTGGAGTGTAAGGAGTACCCGTATTCTATTCCCTTACGTGTAATTTTCTTTGGAACTTGTAACTGGTGAACTTTATCTTTTATGTTGTTGATCTGTAATTGTTGAAGTGAGGTGGTTGAACTATGTGCTATGTAAATTGTGAACTATTAGGTTGGACTGGTTTTTATACAGGTTGTAGTATGGAGGTTCAGTTGGAGTGTAAGGAGTACCCGTATTCTATTCCCTTAGTTTGTGTTTAGAAGTTTACTTGATGAGTACCGTGTGATTTGGTACTCACCCTTTGCCTCTACATTTTTGTAGGTGTAACACCCCGTATCCGAAAATGGAGATTTCAGATTTCTGGTGTTACAGGTGGCACTCACGGACAACATCCACAGACCGTTGATGGACTCACGGTCCGTCCTGCAGGTCTGTGGTTCATGACAGAAAACTTCCCCAAAACTCAGTCAGAAAATTTGGCTAAGTGTTGACCCACGGCCGGACTTACGGTTCGTAGGTCAAGTCACAGACCGTAGTTCGTGTCCGTGGATCGATGACCCTAAAGCCCAGCTTCAGTTCCGATTGACGGTTGACCAGCACGGACCGTCAATCGATCTACGGTCCGTAGGTCTGACCGTAGATGAGAGTCAGCAGCCAGTTAGCTGAAAATTGTTGATGGGTCAACTTCAGATGGTCATAACTTTTAGAACAAAAAGAATTATGTGTCCCATGACCTATGATATGATAGATAATTGAATCCTCTTTCCAACGCCACCGAGTTTGCTAAAATCCGACCTCCGAGTAAAAAGTTATGCTCATTTTAGTGAAGCCCTGTCGGGGAGACTCGATCGACGGACCCAATCGACGGACCGTCGATTGATTGACGGCCCGTCAGTCCAATCCATCGATCACTCCGACAACAATTAAGTCAGGGGTCTTTTGGTCTTTTCCTATTTCTTTTAACCCCTAAGATACGTCGTTTAGACCCTAAATCATGAGATTTTAGTCAGTTTAAGCCTAGAAACATAACTAGAACTTACTTAAGTCAAATCATTAATCAAACTTAGAAGAATTAGAACGCTAAGAAGATAAAAGAGGTCAAGAACCCTAGTTCAAGAACGCAACAAGGTTCCATCAGT
>JAJOOS010080419.1:0-30307 GCA_029582725.1 Solanum chiquidenum | reverse complement strand
TATATTTAGGTGGGGGACCAAATTCTATTACCCCCCCATGATACCATCTTAGAGTTATCAGAGTAAAAGCCATCCTGAAAAAGCATGTAACAAAGACACACAATTCCAACACACATTTCAAGAACAAAACAAGCAACAGTAGCAGTAGAACTAACATTTAACCCCATCACTAACAGAACAAAAGACTGTTTACAAATGTATAATGTACAAATTGAAGTCTACAAATGTACAAGCCCCAACACTAACATTTAGCCCTAACCGTAACAACGAATGTATAAGAGACTAACAGTACTAACATTTAGCCCCATCACTAACAGAACAAAAGCACTAACATTAGCAGTCGATAATGTACAAATTGAAGTCTACAAATGTATAAGAGACAAATAATAAGATTCGAACTAAGTGGATAACATCAAACCCTAACCTAAAACACAATCACTAATAGTCGCACTAAGTCAATAACACAAAACCCTAATCACTAATAGTCGTACTAAGTCGATAACACAACACCCTAACCCTAACAGTAACAACGAAAAACTATAATATCCTAACAATGGCAACTATTGGAGGTCGATTCCAACACTTTTACTATATAATAATCCCTAAAATCATAATAATCGAAAAAAGAGAAGATCTTTATCATATGATGTAGAGACCTAACATGTTAGACCTTCAATCTCCAAGAATATTCACCAAGACACATCAACAACGAGATTATCAACACCAACACGATGAGAAATCGTTTCTATTTCTTCAGATTTTAGGAAAAGTTGAGAAAAATAAGAAAAGAAAAGGAGAAACGACTTTTCTTCAAAGAACAGGGTCGGATCGGGTTGGGTCGGATTGAATTCTATCACAGGGAGTGAGCAACACGCGCCACTACATAGACGAGGGAATGGGTCAAAATGGCCCATTTACAACGATATTAAATAGTACTGTGGGGTGATAGGACATTTTGAAAGTTAAGGTGTCTTTATGCAAATACGGGACAACTTTAATTGTGTCTTTATGTCTTTTCTCAAAATAAAAACAACAAAAAGAGCATTACTGAGGCCCTAAAGTCACCCGAGTTCAACAATAACAAAACAAAAATAAGAAAAGAACCAAAAAATGAACAAAATTAATTAAGAAACAAAACTACAACAGGCAATGGTTCTTCATCTTCTAAGACGAACGATGCCAATGGAGCTTCTCTCATACCTTTGCGATTTTTCGCATCTCCTGAATGAGCTCTTCATTCTACTATCTCCTTGCAATTATGTATCAAATTAATCGGTAACTTCAACTCCATGATTAGAAACCCTATTTTGATATTTTGTGATTCTCAAATTAGGACATTTGTGTTTTTGCAGTAATAGAATTGCCTTTGCGTGTTGTGGAAGATCTTGTATATTATGAAATTGTCTAACAATAATAGTACCTGTAAAACTAAAAGTGAGGTTAGTGAAAAAATCAGCATTATTATTTCCTTCTCTTTATGTGTCCACAATCTCCACCAAATCATTTATCATTCAAGATTTGATACACCTTACATGAAATGAGATCAACCAAGGAAGTTCAGACACCCCATAGTAGTCCATTAGATAGACAATACTCTAATCCATTCTTAATAGCCTTAATTTTTGTTTCAATGACTCCACAATCCTTCAGCAGCCTAGCTTCAACATACACCAGGTCGCCTTTCCGATTCCCAATACAAAAAGCTAGAGAGCCATGTCTGGGATTTTCCTTACTACAACCATCAGTATTGCATTTAGAGCAATTTCTATTAGGAATCTTCCACTCTACAATTTTACTGCAAATTAATGCATTGTCATTCTCTAGATATCTGATCGATTCTGGCATGTGAAATATCCATGGATATCTTATCTTAGCAAACCACACATACTGCATATTGATGCTCATAATAATGACCATTTTAGACCTATTTTTTCCATGTTTAATCAAGTTTCTCCTCTTTCATATATGCCAAATGATGATGGCAGGGAGGACTTTGAATAAAGGCTTAAGCTTAGCTACACAGTCTTCCTTCCACCACAATTCAGTCACTTGTTTGAGATGTACAAATGGTCCTTGTATTACAGCAGCCTCTCCAAAAAGCTTCCACACAAAATAGAAGGAACACTACAATTTATTAATAAATGATCAAAATATTCATTTACACTATTATTACTACAAGAACACTAAAAAGAATCTGAAATTCTCAAGCTCATCAAAACTTCACCAATTGGTAAGATTCTCCTCATCAAAAATGATATTTTAACCGGAAACCCTTTTTATTCCAAATTTTCATGATCCTGCCTTTGACTCACAATATCCTAGGCACTTTAACTGAAAAATTTTCAGATCCTGTAAGCATGCACCATGGTTTATCTCTAGTATCCATCATTTGTACATTCCCCAAAACATCCTTGATATGATTAACCACTTCTGAATTGAAATTCTCACACAACAAGGTTTCATTCCACATATTTTTAATTATTCACTTCTTCTAATATTCACGAGTATGATTTACATGCATGTCAAAGTGAAGAGTCCCTAATTGAGTCCAGTTGTCAAACCAAATACTAGCTTGCCCTCCTCTAGGTTCCCACCAAAATTTCTGATCAAAGAAATATCTGGCTAGTAATAAGAGTTTCCACACCTGTGATCCTCCATTTCATTCCATAGCCTGTGGTCTAAGCCTTTCACAATACTTATCCAACATAAAATTTAACCACGTATTAGTAGTTCTCTAGGTCCACAATAGCTTAACAAATAAAGTTTTAGTATCATCAAATAAAGATTTAAAACCTGTACCCCCTTCTTCCTTGGGAAAACAAACACCCTTCCATTCTACCCAATGTTTAGCTCTACCTTCCTCCTTAGAATTCCATAGAAACTTAACAAACATTCTATGAATGTCATGAATAAACCATTTAGGAGGACTAATAGCATAGAGGAGGTAAATGGGAATGATATGAAGAATATGATTAATCAAAAAATCTTACTCCCAAATGAAAGTAATTTACCTTTCCATATATGTTGTTTGTTTTGTATTTTCTGAATGAGTTCTGAAAAATGGGCCCTCTTCTTTGAATTACCAATAGGACATCCTAAGTACATCAGTCAAAATTGACCTCTCAGAAAACCAGTAATACATTCAACCTCCTGAGAAATAGAAAGTGCAGCTTTAGAATGCTATAACATAAACTCTTCCCCTTATTCATCATTTGACCTTATTATTTTTCATACATTTGCAACACTTCCATGATAAGTTGTAAAGATCTTTTATATGTTGAAGAAAAGATAATTGTATCATCTGCATAAGTAAGGTGATTCAGTTTGTTACTTTATTTAGGAAAATCATAAATTTGAAATAAATAATTAAAAACAGTTGATTTAAAGTCCTTAATATCAATTTAGCAGACATTATAAAATGGACAGGAGACAAAGGATCTTCTTTTTTCACTCCCCTAGAAGAGTGAAAGAATCCATGAGCCTATCCATTAAATGGAATTGAGTACCACTTATTAGCCATAATCCTCCAAATCATATCAAGAAACATCTCATTAAAATCCATTTTGCTCAGTACTTGAGTTAAAAAAACCCTCCAATCTACTCTATCAAAGGCTTTAGCCATATCTAACTTGATAACTACATTATAAGGATTACCCCTTTTTCTTATATCAGAAATAATTTCTTGAGCTAAGAAGACATTTACTATGATTCTTCTACATTGACAAAGCCAAATTAATTATAAGATGTCAATCTAGAAAGGAAGTCTTTCAATCTATCATGAATGAGTCTGGAAATAATTTTTTTAATAAATTTACTAAAACTAATTGGTCTTCAATTAGAAAAAGATTGAACCCTATCCTCTTTTCTAAAAGTACAAAATTAGTATGAATAATATCTTTAGAAAGGGTAGACCCCTGAAAAGAAAAGCATGAACTACACTAATAATGTCAGGACCTGTAATATCCCAACAGAACTAATAAAAATAACAAGAGAATCCATCAGACGCAAATGAACTATATAGATTAAGTTCAAAACTTACTCTTTTGATTTCTTCCTCACTTGGTAAAGCATTAAAAAAATATTATCATCATTAAAAATCAAAGGATTAATATGTTGTAGAACTGATTAATCATCAAAGGTGGTGCATCCAGAAAACTGTTTCTTGAAAAAACAGTCTGCCTCCTCAGCAATATTTACAACTCCTTCTGCCTAAGAACTATCATCTTTCATGATTCTATTTAAAGAATGTTTGTTTCTCCTTCTTTTGACTAAACAACGGAAAAACATTGTGTTCTTATCTGCTTCCTCCAACTCTTTGACTCAAGCCTTTTGTCTCCAAAGTTCTTCTTCATAGTGAAGGTAGAGCTTAAGTTCAACATAAGACTTTACAAACACTGCCTTATTCTCTGCAGTGGGGAGTTCCTCAAATAGATCATCTTTTAATCTTACCATTTCTTCCCTGATTACCATTTGTTTAAAAATACCTCCAAACTGATCTTTGCTCCATTTAGAAAGAGCAATTTCAGTCTTTTTCTGCTTGATTTTCAGTTGAATAAAGATATCATAACATTCACCTCCTACCAAATTGAACTTGACCACTTCTTTAATGTTATCACTTGCTTCCCAAAACATCAGGAACTTGAAAGGTCTAGAAAACACCTGAGACCAAACACCACAAGAAAACAATAAATGAGCATGGTCTAACTTTGTCCTGGCTAGATGTCACATATCAATATTCCCATGCAAATTCAATAACTCTTGGGTTACAACCACTCTATATATATTTTTAAGATGCACTCACCATCACTTCTATTATTCCACCAAGTGGATGGACTTCCAAAGAAATTAACATCAGTCAAATCACAAGAGTTGATACGGAATGCAAAGTCCTAAAACTATAGTCATTTATGGAAATTAAATAAATGACAATAGTCAGAGAAGTTATAGTCATTTATTTTTGAAATAACAAAATAATAAGTAGGAAAAGAGAGAGGCTAAAATAAAGTCATTTTTAAAGAAAGGAAAGAAAAGTACGAACAGAGAGAGAGAAAGAGACAGAGAGAGAGAGAAGTTTGAAGAAATGAAATAAATGTCAATAATTAATGAGGAAAGAAATAATTATTTCAAGTTTCTTTTGTCAAAAAGTTAAGAGTTTATGTTCAAAATTCTAAGAAAAAATAAATAGTGATGCTGCACTTCCCAAGAGGGAGATATTGTAACACCTCAGATTTTGGAAAAAGTAAAAGATTTCATTTTTAACCTTGTTGTGTTCAACAACTCCAATCTACGAGCCGTAGAATCTTCTACAGACCGTAGAAGGCATCCCTAGAAAGTGAGGTTGAGTTTTGGGAAAATCATG
Source organism: Solanum chiquidenum (assembly GCA_029582725.1). NCBI lineage: Eukaryota > Viridiplantae > Streptophyta > Magnoliopsida > Solanales > Solanaceae > Solanum > Solanum chiquidenum. Next base: position 24,948 of record JAJOOS010080419.1, on the reverse strand, counting down.
TTTTTGAAGTTTAATCTACGATTGACCAGGATGGTCCGTTGAATGGCCTACAGATCATAGATAGGTCTCGCAAGAAGGTCGCACACTTAGTAAAATTTTAGGGTTAAAGTTGAATTCTATGGTCGGAGTGTACCGTAGAAGGTTCTATGGATCTTGTCAAATTTGATTAAAATTTAGGGCTTCAGTACTTGGGCAACGGTTGACCAGTATGGGCCGTAGGAATTTTTACGTTCCGTAGGTCACATCCGTAGATCGAGTTGATAGTTATTTTTAAGGGGTTATTGTGCCTTTTTCCTATGTGTTTAATACCAAAGCTATGTCATTTTGACTCCTATTCTAAGCCCTATATAAATATTTTAAATCCTCAAACTTCCTATTTCTAAATAATTTCCTAATTCGCAAATCTCAACTACATTCATCCTCTCCAATTCTCTCTCAATCTAAGGAAGAAGAAGTCAGGGTTCTACCAAGGATAATCCAATTCACCATAGCTCCTGGGCTTTTATCATCAAGTTTGTGATGAAGCGGTAGAAAAATGCTTTGCAGACAAGAGTGATAACAAGAATGCGTGATGGTTGTCTGACATGTTTCTGCATCCTGTTGCTGGTCATCTTGTTGCTAATTTTTGAACTAGTGACAAAAACCTAGTTGTCTTGCTCCCCATGATGCTAATCTTTTTCGTGCTATCAAGTTAGTTCAAGTTGTTTTACTCTGTAAGTCATCAGATGATATTTTGAGACAGGCGAGTTTACTATACTTGGTATTTGTGTAGTTTTTGGCTGAGTACAGTGCAAGAACTACAGGATGAAGCTAGTCAAAAGAAGCAGACAGTAAAGAAGAAGGACCAAGCAGAGATCTGCTTTAGCAATGTGACCATCTGAAAGTGTAGAGGGACGTGGTGTCTCCGCAGTCCTTGCTGTCTCCATCGAGCAAGTGTAGTTGTAGTGACTTGGACGAACCACTCTGTATACACCGGTGCTTGTTAAAATATAGGTATCCTTCCTATTATCCTGTCCAAATGAGAATATGTAACCTAAAGCAGGCAATGGACTATTATTGGGAACCGAGCTGCAGTTGAGAGGGGAATCACGAGCACAACTGAAATGGATGCTTCTTGCTGTAAAGTTCCCACTGTTATACGGATTTTCTTGAGCTGGCCAAAAGTTCTTAGCATACAAATATCCATAGAGGTAACTGCAAATGCAACCATCCTTATGTTAAGTTTAGTTTCCTAATCGTATATCAACAAGCTAGGGTGTGTTCATATTAACCTTCCATATATGCAGGGATCAATCTTGGAGTGATAAACAGAGCCACCTGATATGGCCGCAGATCCCACTTCTTTATTTACTTCAGAATGTGTATCCTAACACTGGGACGATGGGATCAACAAAATCATCAGCTGAAGCATTTTTAAAGCGTAAAGGACCTTCATGCATTCTCCATCCATAGTTTCCCCCTTTCGTGATGATGTCAACTTCTTCATACTGATCGTGCATGATTATCAGAAACTCAGCATCATGTTACGTCAGTTGGAAAAATCTTATGTTATAGCTCTCAACAAAAATGAGATTGTCATTAAACATGTCCAACATCCGCATAGATGAAGTAAGAAGGCCTTTCTAAATCAAAGCTACAGCATCAAGGAACTCTCAGTCCAATCGCCCAAATTTCTGGCTGCAAATCTTTATCTTGTGAATAAGGATTATCTTGAGGAACCGAATAGTTACCCCAATGTCCTAGGTCTGATATCTCTTCTTGGCCTATTGAAAGGATCACCTTAGTGTCTCATGACATAACTCAAGAAAGTGTGCAAGGCAGGCAATTGGCCTTTTAGTTTGTGTAAAACAAATAAATCAAAGTGCTCACTTGGTATGTTATCAATATCAACCCTTATTATTTTTCCAAGTAATGACTTCTTATTTTGAGCAAAATTGAAAGAATCACCCTTGCTTCCACCATCTCCCATCATAAAGTAGAGATATCCATCTTCAGGGCCAAAGAGTATTTGTTCTCCATGATTAGCTGTGAATAGAAGCCCCATTGTAAATATTCTCCTCACTTCTGATGGTTTCACCTTCTCTGCTTATAAAAAAGAATCAGACCACCACGTGATGAGCTTTGTTAGTGATAAAAAGTAAATAAAATCTAATAATTGGCTATCTATCTAGCTGCTGTTTAAGAACACAATGGAGTTAAAAAAAACCAACCAATGATGGATTTGATGCAGTCACATTAGCACTGAACTCTGCAACAATAGAATGGTATTGGCATGGCTGCTTTTTATAGTACATTAGTAATCAAATTATTATGAGAAAAATAAGTAATATTTCGAGGGGGGGGGGGGGTTCAATTGAATTTTGTTCCTTGGAAAATCGTATAGTACAAATATGTCAATATAACAGTCTTTCTTATGCATATAAATTGTTGAATTCTCTAGAGATGAGTTACGTAACGGAAATCACATTAGAAATCTTGACTCTGCCTTGGTTAGTATACATGCTAACATTATAGTTGATCCTGCAGCGGTTTCCAGCACTGCTTGGCATGGCAACAACACAAGAAGAGAATGCAAAAAAGGAAGCAACAGAGACTGTGATCGAAGGCCTGGTCTTGTTGGAAGATGTCTTCAAGGATTGCAGAAAAGACAAGAAGTTCTTTGGTGGAGACAAAATCGGATACTTGGACATTGCCCTTGGCTGTTTCTTGGGTTGGCTGAAGGTGAACGAGAAATTAAACAACGTAAATCTGCTTGATGAATCCAGAACTCCGGGTTTATACAAATGGGCTGAAGATTTTTGTGCTGATAGTGCTGTCAAATATGTCATGCCTGAAACTGATAAGCTTGCTCAGGCTGCTAAGGTTATTTGGGGAAAAATTAGAACTCAAGTGTCTAGCTAAATTCGTACCTTCTTCTTTTGATTGTGATGTGTTTAGTCTATGGCATCTTAATAGTTAATTTCAATCTACATTTGGTCTTTTTGAAAGGACTAAAAAGTACGTTGCCATTGTGTAATAAGCTATTCAACAAAGATCTACTAGTTACTACTCCTTCCGTTCAACTTTTCTTTATTACTTCGTTACAGAAAAATGACACAATTCTATATTTCCTTAACAAGAAGCTTTCATAGTCACATAAGTGCTAAAATATGTTTAAGACCACACATTTTATAAGTTTTATAATCATGCCAATGTTATGACATATTTAAGATCACAAGTTTCAAAATGTTGAATTCTTTTGGAATCTATCAACACATGGACAAACTAAGAAGGTCCTCTCCTTTCAATTTTATCACCCACACACTCTGCAAACTTCACAATCCACTCTTCACACCATACTTTAAGCACTATTTGTGTTTCTAACTATGCTTTGATCATGGATGAAAATGATGTGAAACTATTAGGATCATGGCCTAATACATTTGTAAAGAGGCCTGGAATAGCCTTTAATGTAAAATCTATTGGCTACGATTTCTTGGATGAACAATTAGGTTCTAAAAGTGATCTTCTCCTTAATCAAATCCAGTTTACATGAAAATTCCAGTTCTAATTCATGATGGAAAGGCCATTTGTGAATCTCTCATCATTGTTCAGTACATTGATGAAAATTGGACTAATTCTGGTCCCTCTATTCTCCCCTCAGATCCTTATAATAGTGCCATTGCCCGATTTTGGGTATGTTATATTGACGATAAGGTACACATCTCTTAGTAACTGTAAAAGCTTAAGTTATTAATGAGAGCACTTCAAGATACTTAGTTATATTATGTCTCAAAGAATCCTACCCTCCGTGTAGTGTTTGATTCTTTTTCATTGCCAAACATGCAGTATATTTTTATTTTTTTTAGTAGCGGTGGTAACTCTATTACGTGTAAATTATGTGATCATGTTATCTAAAAGCTTAAAATTTTAAAGAATAGAATATTTCTAATTGCTTGATTATATTAATTGTATCTAACTATTCGATTTCTCTGCTTAATCAATCTTAGTTGCCTTTAATTGTATATTAGAGGTTTGTGTACCACATTAGGGTACATATGACAAAGAATTGATGTGTATAAAGTGGCCGATCCAAAATTTTAAATTAATGAATGCTCGCTATATTAAAAGCATATTACAACATGTTGATCTGACATACAATATTGTTTATTTTGTAGCAAAGACAAACCGACAAAATGTACTAGATAGAACTTATATGCAAGAAGCATCAAATTCTGTCTGATATTTCATTAAAAAAAGTGTAAATTCTGCTTATTAGTCATTCCTTCAATATTAGTTGCTGAGGAACTAAGCCATGACAACAAATAGTGTAAAGCTTCTAGGTTTACTGGTAAGCCCGTTTGTGAACCACGTTGAAATAGCACTCAAGATAAAGTCTATTGAGTCTGAGTTTATACAACAAAATATGTTAAACAAAAGTGAGCTTCTCCTTAAATACAAGCTCGTTTACTAGAAAATCGCCATCGTAATCAACAACAAAAAGCCTATATGTGAGTCCCTTGTCATCCTTCAGTACATCAATGAAGCTTGTCGAAATGGTCCCTCCATTCTTCCTTCTGATCTTTATGATCATGCCATAGCATGACACGATTTTGGGCAGCTTATATAGATGAAAAGGTGCCATATCCTATAACTGTTAACAATTGAATTTGTAACTTATCAGAAACAACTTCTCTACTTCTGAGGTAGGTGTAAGGTTTGTGTACGCTCTACCCTCCCAGACCCCACTTTGTAGGACTAGTATGTCCCGAAAATTCCTCTTACATATTGTAGTGTTTGATTCTTTTTCATGCCCAAACAGGTAGTATATTTGTGTTTCTTTGGAGTGGAGGTGGAAACTCTAATACCCTACTGAAATTGTGTGATCATTTTATGTAAAAGCTTAAGCTATTACAGATAGAACATATCTAATTGCTTAATTATGTTGATCATGCTCCAGATGTTCAGTCTGGAACGTGTGTTGGAGAGTGTTAGAGTCTCACATTGGTTGAGAGAATAAGTTGTCATCACGAGTTAGGGAGGTTAATTTAGGCCTAATGCTTATTTCCTTAACAAATTCTTTGGAGGGTTCATGTTTCTCTTTTCAGTGGTTGGTTGCAATAGTATTTACATTTTAATTGATTCTGCAGTGGTTTCCATTATTCCATTGCTTTGCGGTTGCCCAAGGAGAGGATTCCATAAAGGCAGAACTGGAGCCAGTGTTCGACGGTCTGGTGTTGTTGGAAGATGCCTTCAAGAATTGCAGCAAAGGTAAAAAGTTCTTTGGCAGAGACAAAATTGAATACATGGACATTGCACTTGGTTGCTTCTTGGGTTGGATGAGGGTGACCGAGAAGATTATCAATGTCACACTTCTCTATGAAGCCAAGAATCCAGGTTTATACAAATGGGCAGAAGATTTTTGTGCTGATAGTTCTGTCAAAGATGTCATTCCTGAAACTAATGAGCTTGATGAGTTTGTTACACAATACCATATTAAATCTAATGGCATATAGCTAAATCTGTACTCTCTTCCTCTTGCTAGTTGTGTTTAGCCTATGAAGCCTCTGTATTTATTTTTAATATCTAGCTAAGACCATATATGGAACCAATATTTGGTCTTTGGAAGGTTTAATATGGTATTGTGTAACAAACTACTAAGAAATGAGTACATGAAGCAAAGATCTACTATTTGTTGGTTAATTCTACATGTGTATATTTGATTTTTATTTCAGTTTTTGAAACTTGAAATGTTCTAAACCAAACTGTCTTCAGAAATTAACTAAGCTGAAACTTATAGAGATTCATGGTGAGTTACAACGCAATCAAACCCAAATGAGGTGTCTTAAGCAACAGAGGGCAGTAACTTTAGTTTCTGACTTGCATTAAGTTGGTATATTTGAACGGGGTGACTGCTGCCTCCACAAAGTCGTTTCTGGTAGTAACATGAACTTTCATCTTCACATTTGTGGTTAGTTTAACTATTGTAGTGTCTCATTTTGTCGGTTGTGTACTATTTCTTAATTCAACTATAGTAGAAGATTCAGATATACTCATCTTGTTATTCACTTAAGTTATATAAAACGATATGCCAATGTAAGGGACAAGATTAATAACATAGAGATACTGCTTGCCATCTTTATGATTACTTTGTAAGCATTAGAGGCTTGATAATGTAGATGCTTCATAACCACAACTTTTACCAATTTTCCTGCTGAAGTTGCAAAAAAAATCGTAAGGGTCATAATTTGGATGTGAGATTGCAACCAAGATATTCTTTGAAGGAAAAAGTGTTAAAATAACCGTTACTATATGAAATATCTGAATTTTACCCTTCATTCACTACAACAAAAATAACTTTTAGCGGTAATAAATAGACACATTAATAAAGAGTGCTAAAGTCTTTATCAACATTAGTTAAGTACCATTAGATACAATGTCGCTAAAGGCTTTAGGGACATATACAAAAAATGCTAATTACCGCTAAAAATACATATTTAGCGGCAATTGAGCTAGTACCGTTAATTAATTTATGTTGTGATTATATTTTGAGATCATTCATACTCAGGTTGTTACACAATTATCACGTTCTTACCTTTACCTCAGCGAACCTCCAACCTGACACATCCAATCCATCCAATCCATGCTACAGCACCGTTAAGAGTCAAGTGTAAGTTACAATTCAACAAATTACTCTTATGAATGGAAAGTACAAACAACAAAGCATTATGTAAGATAGCATAAAATACATCTTTGTTTGTGATTGCTAGGATTATAATAAGAGTAATAATATGCACGACCTAGTAATTTACTAACTTTAACTTTTTCGCCTATGTGTGAAACAAGTTGCCTAACGTGTTCAAGCAAAGCAATAAGAACAATAAGTAAAAACACAATATTTTACGTGGAAAACACCCGGCTCAAAAGGTGTACGAAATCACGACATGTACCCCTACAAGATTTAACTCCAACTTCACTAAATCACTGTTCCTCAACAGATCACAACTCTTGCAATCCTAGGAATTAATTCTAATTCCTAACCTTCCAACAAAAACCTTCCAAGGTATGTGTTCCCAACTCTATTAGTTATTCCAACCTGACGAAAACACTCCTAATTCAATTTATAACTCACTGAACTGAGATTACATCAAGACTCAATTACAAAGAAAAACTCCTAACACATAAAATCTGTAAGATTACATCAAGACTCACTTGGGCTTCTAGAGTCCTAATTCTTCTAGGATGCAACTCTTTTTTTTTTGAATTCTATTTTGAGTTGAACTCCTCCTTTGAGTTCCTGCCATTTGGATTCCTTCCTTTTGAAGGATTCTAACACTTCTATTCTAACTTCTTTGTGATTTTAGGTTCCTTCTAATCAAATATCTTGATTCTTTTGTGTTGTAGTTGAACTCCAACTCTTCAATTCACCTGGCACTAGAAGAGTTTTACTTCAAGTGAGACTCATTCTTTCATTCAATCTCATTCAATCTCTTCAATTCACCCGGTGTTTATTTCCTTGAGATCACTAAATTAACATCATCAATTCCTTAAATTCTACATATTTGTCTTTATTAATTTTAAAAGCTTGCCCCAAATTTAACTACTCATGACAATGTATCTTTGGTCAATGTTGATTGAACTATTTCATCTTTCTTTGTCAATCATCAAAATTGCATAAATCTCAATGAAGAGTACTAATATTATGGTAACATTATATATTTAAAGCATAGTACACCATGTTTATCCCACCTACAATATTGTTTATTTGGTAGCAAGGACAAACCAAAATAATTTACTAGGTACATTTATGTGCAAGCATCAAATTTCTGTGATATTTCATAAAAATAAAGAGTGTTGGATTCTGCATATTAGTCATTCCTTCAATATTAGTTGTTAGTCATTCCTTCAATATTAGTTGTTGAGGAATCTAGCCATTGCACAAATAGTGTAAAGTTTCTAGGTTCATGTGCAAGCCCATTCGTGAACCAGGTTGAAATAGCCCTCAAGATAAAGTTTATTGAGTTTGAGTTTATATAAGAACACGTGTTAAACAAAACTGAGCTGCTCCTCAAATCCAATCCTATTTACAAGAAAATCAGAGTCTTGTTCCATGATGAAAAGCCTATATGTGAGTCCCTTGTCATCCTTAAGTATATTGATGAAGCTTGTCTTAATGGTCCCTCCATTCTTCCTACTGATCCCTATGATTGTGCGATAGCACATATTTTGGCAACCTATATAGTTGAAAAGGTGAAGACTAAATTTTCATATCACCATCTCGTTGTCCAATAATTGATAACAATTGAATTTGTAACTTATCCGAAACAACCTCTCTACCTCTAAGGTAGCGGTAAGGTTTGTGTACGCTCTACCCTCCTCAGACCACACTTTGTGAGACTACACTAGGTATGTTGTATTTGAATTTGTAACTACTAAGCTTGATATGTTGTTTGTGGTTAATTTCACGTATTATCACTGAACTTATTATTTAGTAACCAAATGTTACCATGCTTGAAAAGTCGTTTAGATGAGTAGTTAAGTTCATCAAAGTTTCTTCTTGTTTTACCCCTTTTTTGAAAATCAATAAGTTAGTGTACTGGAATTGTCCATAAATATGAAGAAAATGGTTGCAGTGGTATCCATTGGTATCGGAGTATAGGAACGTGGGAGGAAAGGAAGCAAAAGTGGTTGTGGTGGAGAAAATGTCTGAAGGGAATTTGCTGCTGGAGGAAGCTTTTATCAAGATCAACAAAGGTAAATGTTAGACCGTGCAACTTAATCATCTCCCAAATATCGAGCCTAGTGTAGTCCTCAGCTAAATAAGAGATCTTTATAGGAAGAAAAGGCATCGAATTAGTTATTGGGTCTACCACAACCCAAGTAGAATCATGGTTTGAACGAGCGCGAGGTAAACCTGTAATGAAGTTCATATTTAAATCTTCCCACTTCCACGTAGGAATGCTAACATCTTGGGTCAGACCTCCTTCTTTCTGATGCTCAACTTTTACTTGTGGATAATTTGGACGTTTAGTCACAAATTTTGCAATATCCTTCTTCGTACCATTCCACCAATAGACTTCCCATACATCATTGTACATCTTAGTGGCTCCTGGTGTATAGAATATTGAGAACTATAACCTTCTAATAATATATGTTGCCTCAATCATCAACATTCGGAACACACAACTGACATTGATAACAAAGCACACCGTCCCCCATTGGAGAAAGCCTTAATAGTTTTTTCAAGCACCGCTTTCTTCAACTTAATAAAAATCGGATCATCATCCTGTTTTACCTTAACATCCGACACAGGAGACAATTCAGACCCATTTTGAAAAATAACTCCACCATCTTCTAAATCAACTAAACAAACTCCCAAACATGCTAAGCAGTGCATATCACAAAAAAACTGCTTCTAAACTTCAATGTGACTGATAACGCTGAACTACATTTCATCCAATTCTAAGCGTAGGTGGTCGAAATCAAGTATAAACCCAACGAAGAGTTGGGGTCGATCCCACAGGGAGTGATACAAAATAAAATCCAGTTACGAAGTAAAGAAAGTGTTCTAGTCGTTTGAATAAGTAAACATTATCGAAGAGCTTTAAAGTAAATTCCAGGGATTGACAATTAATGTTTGATAGGGGTTTAGAGTGACAATTAACAACTACGAAAATAGGGTAGCAATCAAGTAGAGTGGGATTCTCAGGGATGTGATCGATTAAGTGCTAGTTTCGCTATATGGGTGATTATAATTTACTAAAAAACGTTGAATCTTAGCGGGTAGGCTGGGCTTTAAATGTGATAGCCATCTCTCGATCAACTAACACGATTCAGGCGAGTTCTCCCGAACCTCGACAAGCATAACACTATGATTAACCCAAAACCTTAATTAATCTACTCTCTCAAGCTAGATTTTTAGGATTGAGTTTATATTCACGTTCTCGCATTGAACCAACAATAACCCAATCACTACAATCATCAATTTATAGCCTTAATTCTAAAACCTCTTCCTCAAGCATGCCTAGAATACTAAGTTAGCATTGCATTTGCAACTACAATTCATGGATTAAAACACAACTATCAATCGAAACCACTTCAAATTGACATTGAAATCAATAAATCAAAACACCCATAAGCTAATTAGAATAATTAATCACATAATCACACCCATAAGAATGGGGGTTTTAGCCACACATCATAAAAGGAAAGAAAGTATTACCAACTATATTCTCCATCAGTTGGGTAACAAAATTCAATTCTTCACAATGCTTGGAATCAACTTAAAATCAAAACCCAATTCAAAATTCTACTTAAAAACTACTGAGTGGATGAAAAACCCAGAGTTAGAATGTGTAGGAACTTTCTAAACTGGAAGACTTTTTAAAACTCTTTTAAAAATCACATTTATACTCTTCAAGATTTTCACCCTTTGGACCAATCGGTGGAATTAGTCGAGCATCGCCGACCAAGTCGGCTATGCGCCAAATGTCTCTCTTTATCACTTTCTTGACTTGTCTCTTCACCATTCAAATTCTGTAACTTTACGTGATTAGGGTCCTTGTCACCGATCCATTCGAAGGCTCGTGAAATGCCATTTCCATCGACAAGTTGGCTTTTCCCCAAGGCAGGCATGCTGTAACTTTTGGTGAACTGAAGTACCACTCGGCGAGTCACCGAGTGGTCTTGGTGATAGTCAACTTTTCTTGTCTTCAGCTTTTTCAGCTTTTCCGCTCCTGTTTGCCCGGTAATGTCCTTGCGTTGCTCTTTTGCCTTCATTTCTACAAATTGACCCTTAAACATCAGTTTAGAGCATAAAATAGGCATATTGAGGACACGAAAATAATGAATATTAAGCCCTAAATGAGTCGAAATCTCAGACTCATCAACACCCCCAACTTAAACTTTTGCTTTTGCTTAAGTCTGACACAAGATCAATCAGTTCAACAGAGATATGTACAAGTAGTGCTACTTACGACTAAACATGAATGCACACGAGAGGTCCAAACTACCCATGCAATGTTCAATTGTTCACTACAAGTTTCAAACTATGACTAGCCATCATCAAATAACACTCAAGCTCATAATGCTTGCTTCAAATGCAAGTTCAAGCTCAACAAAAGCATTTGAATGCCCTCACAACAAGAATGATTCCATACTCACACAAACATCATCAAGTTTTCAGAATGTCAGAATCAAAAGCAACTCTCACTCTCTCAAAGATAAACTCATGCATGATTTTCCCCCATAAGCTTGACCGTATTATCAAATCAACATGATATTAAGCTCAATCAAGATCACAAAGGTCTTTCAAGTCTAATAGGGCTAAGGTTAAAGGTATGATCATTTTTGGCTTAGTGACTTCTACCTTCATGAAGCATGGCCTGCACTTCGTTCTTTTTCCTTTTCTTTCACTCTTTTCAATGTTCACAGCCCACCCTATGTCTTCTTAAGCATAATTCATTGGTACCCCATTCCTTTTACTCATTGCACACACTTTATTTCAACAATTCTTTTTTTTGATCTTTTTCTTCTTTCACTTTTCTCTTCTTTTTTTTTTACATGGAGGGGTTCCATCTTTTTCAACATGATCCTTCAAGCGTGAATTTCTCAAACTTCTTGACTTTCCTCCTTTTTAACCACACCCCAACTTAGGAATTTGTCCTAATTTGGCTATTCAAAATAACCAATGTTTCATGAAGATTTTAAATGGGAAAGAAAGAGGTCAAATGTGCTCAAGTTTCATCCAAAGAAAAGGATAGGCTCAAACGGTGCCAAACAAGGTTCACACTCTCACAAGGTGGTCACAAAGAGGTATAATGGAAATTATGGTTCACTCTCCACAAATGGTGCCTAAGATAATCTACATCATTCACCTACATTAGTCGATTGGACAAACAAGGCAAGTTTTAGGGATTATCAAGCACACATTTTAAGAAAACCTCACCACACACAATGTTCAACATAATCATCAAACAAGACTCTACAATTTTAGCTAGCGTGCAACGATCATCACAAGATTCATTTTAACAACTGGCTAGTCACAATAAGATGCTAAGAGTTCACACATGACTTATGATGAGTCCGAGATTTGGACTCATTTGGGGCTTTAATTAGATAGATTTAGTGTCCTCAAATGCATAATTTGTGTCATACACTGATGATAAATCCTTAATTTTTAGGTATATGGATTGAGGAACAAAGCAAGGACACTAACATGCAAAAAGGAACAAAACAAACTGAAGAATTGAAGAAAGGCAAGCCTGGTAATCGCCAAATGGCTAGTTCCACTGCCTAAAGTTCCAGCAAGCCATCCCTGAGGGAAGAAATCAAGTTAGCAACAAAAAGGAGCAGTCGGCGCATCACCGAGTAGTTTCACGAAGCAGTGATAGATCGCCCAAAGTTACAGAACCCAAGAATGTTGAATGCCAAGGCGAAAAGGTGATGGAAGAGATCAAAGGGTGGCTCGCTGAGTAGTTTGGCGAGCCCGACTTACTTTGTCGAATGTCCATTCATAGCTTATTTTTTGCGACTATAAATTAGATTTTGAACATTTAGTTTAGTATCTATCTATCTTTGAATAATCTTTGGACAACTATATTCTATTGAAACATTTTAGAAGACTTCTCTCTAGATTTTTTCTTAGCTTTGAAGGATTGGAGAAGTTCACTTTTGAGAATTTGGAAGTGGGTTTCTAAGATTCGACAAATTGGAGCATTGTAAAGACAAAATCACTCTTACCCAGTTGATGGATAATCAATTTGGTAATGGTTTTTATATTTTTATAATGTTAGGCTAAAACTCCAATTCTTGGGGTGTGATCATGTGATTATGGGTTGAAATATTTTATGGGTATTGCTAATTACTAGTTTAAATGCTATTTAAAAATGAGTTTAATCATTAATTGTGGTTTAATTTAAGAATTATAGTTGCAAATGCAGTTCTATATTTGTGTTCTTCGCTTGCTCGAGAGAGAGGTTTTAGAACTAAGATTATTGATTGATGGTTTGTGGGTATTGGGTTGATCTGGGTTTAGCTCGAGAGAGTAAATCCTAAACCCAATCCCACACATTTAGCTCAAAAGAGTGAATGTATTAAGGTGTGGGCTGCTATTCATTTTCATGCTTGTTGATGTTCGAAAGAAATCACCTGATCCGAGGTAATTGTTCGAGAGAATACTATCTTCCTTATAGTCTAGACTACTCACTGATATTTAGCTATTGTTTAGTAGCTGCAATTACCCATATGCCTATATTTGCCTATAATCGATCACATATCGAGAATCCATCTCCTATTATTAGTTTGTAGTGTATGTGACTAATTTTAGTTGATAATTGAAAACCAAAACCCAAATCTGACATTCGTGTCACCCCTTTTACTTGATTATGTCTTGTTCGATAAATTGTATTTCTATGGCTGATTAGACCATGTTTGCACTTCCTAATTGAATTTAAAACATGTACAACTCCCTGTGGGATTCGAGCGTAACTCATTTAGTTGGGTTTTATACAGATTTACGATTGTTGACACCTAGAATTGGATGAGTTGTGCTTGAAACGCTAACTAAAAATGGCGCCGCTACCAGGGAGTGGTGTTGTTTGAAATTCATTTGGTGAAGTTCAATTGAGTTCTTCTTACTTATAGTTGAATCTACTTATTTTTATTTTTGGTTTTGTGTTACTTGTTAAAACAGAGGAGGAGATGAGCGTTAGCGGTAGTAATGGTAGCCAAGTGGGCCACCAAGAAGATGTCGGGAACCTCAATGGCGTCAATGTCCCAAACATCAATGACCCAGTCAAATTGGGTTGTGTTGGGGCAATTCGTTTGCATCCAACTAAAGGAAACATTGTTTTCCACATTACAAGCAACATGCTTCAGGTCGTTCAACTGAAGGATTTATTCGGAGGTCTAGCTCATGAGGATCCCCCATGAGCATATTATGAATTTTGTTGATGTTTGTGGACCGTTCTCATTCAAGAACATATTGCAAGAATCGGTCCGGTTAAGGTTGTCCCCATTTTCTCTAATGGTCGAAGAAAGTAAATGGTTGATGGAGTTGCCAAGAGATTTCATCACTTCTTGGATGGAGTTGGTCGCAGTGTTCCAAGTGTGATTTTTCCCTCCATCTGAGATGATGACGCTTAGGGATAGTATCCAAAGTTTCAAGCTCTTGGAGGGTGAGCCAATCCATGAGACTTAAGAAGCTATTGCTGCAATGTTCAACTCATGGATTGCCTAACAAACTGCTGCATCAATACTTTTATAGGAGTCTTGCCCCGGTGAACAAAGGAGTTGTTGATCAACTTGTTCCCGGAGGTATAATGCAACAACCCTATAAAGTAGCCTCCCAATACCTCGATTGCATGACCAAGATTAACAGGGTGTGGTACACTCGTGAGGACCAAGTCTCTCCTCTCAACTTTCGAATGACAAAGGAGCAGATAAAAAAAGATCAGGAGAGACCAAAGCATGGCAAAGATGAAGACCCAGCTGGACATCTTAGATAAAAATGTCATGGGTGTTGGTACGAAAAGTGTTAATGCTGTGGGTGTTGGTGGAGTGAACCCCGATGAAGATCAATTTGAAGCATTGTACAATGAGGAAGTGAACTTCCTAGCCAACAAAGGAGGAGGTTATTGTATCAACTACACAACACAGGGTGGAAACCAAGGTTGGAATAGAGATGAGGGCTGGAGAGACCGTGACAGAGATTGGCATGATCGTAACGCCACTTGGAAAGAAAGAGAAGAGGAGAATGATAGGTATGTTCCTCCCCATGAGCGTCAAAAGCCCAAAGATTCTAAGGGTGGCCGTACTGAAGATATGCTCTCATGCATTCTGAACAAGGTTTTCAGGCTCCGACAAAGTTTTGAAGAAAATAAAGGAGGGTGTATCGACTCTCAACCAGACGGTGACCTCTCATTCCGTCTCTATCAACCAGTTGGAAACCAAATGGGTCAGATTTATTCACATCTTAAACCAAGATAAAAAGGGGGTTGCCTAGTGATACTATGGAAAACCCCAAAAATGAAGCTTGAATGGGTACTTGTGTCATGCCACGACGTTAACTAAGGCGCTTCTTGGGAGGCAACCCAAGTTTTTAATGCTTTGTGTTTGTTTTTGAATAATGGGTGTTGATTGTGCAGGTTGAAAAATGGAATGTGTCTGAGAATGTGTAAGCTATTGAGCCAAGAGTCTAGTCGGTGACTCGCCGAAGAGGTCGGGGAGCCCGACTTGGACCGTCGTTGGACTCACAAAAACATCAAGTGAGAGTCTGTAAAACTCGGCGGGCCAATGGATGAATCAGCGACTCGCCAAACAGGTCGGCGAGCCCGATTTTATCCACCATTTGGACCCCAAATTGACTAGAGGTCCTGTAAAACTCGGCGATGTAAGTCACCACTTGGCGCATTGCTAGTGGTTCGGCGTGGTAGACTAATACCTCTGAAAGGGCCACAAACTCAAAAATCTTTAAAAGGCCAAACAATTTAATCTCTCATTTCTCACCTCGTGTACTCTCACCCGCACCCTAGATCTTCAATACTTTCCATTTTTAGTTTTTTTCTTGATCTTATGCTAGGATTTGGATTACATTGCCGCCTAGCATATCAAATTCTTCATTAGGCATTAAGGTTGGTTTTCCGAACTCCAAACTCTTGATTAGCAGTTGAACTCGAATGCATTTGGTAAATTTGTGTTATTGTGTGTTGGGCCTGTGTTTGAATCGTATTTGATGTGTTGGATTGCCCACTTTGTATTTTGAAATTGTGCCTAATTGTTTAAAATGACGATTTCCCATATTTTGTACGTTAAAATTGATGATAAATTGTTGAGTTGCGGATATTTTATGTTGGTTCTAGTGGGTGAAGTCTGAGTAACCCCTAATTGAGCCAAATGACGTAATTTGCCTATTGATAGAGCGGATGACGTCATTATTAAGGGCATGGGTCTAGTGGGTCATGTGTGAATTGGATGGTGTGTAAGTTTGAATTTTATTTCGGGGGCTACGAGATTGATTTTGGAAAATGGGGTTTAAATTTGGCACATTGGGCAGTTTGGCGAGCTGGGTCGAGCTCGCCGAACGGTTCGCCGGTTTGCCAATGTCCCCCTTTGATCGCCTTTAATTGCTTGAATTTGCTATTTGGAGTCTGTAAATTTTGGCGAGAAGCCTGAGCTCGCCGAAAGGTTTCTTGATCTCCCTTTCTACGCCCCTAACCCCTAAAACATGCTGTAAGTTTCGGTGGGCTAGTCTGAGCTCACTGAGTAGTGTCAGCGATTCACCAAAGGGCCCCGAATGTCGCCAGCTTGCCTGATTTTTGGAATTTTTTTAAGCTTATCCTTTCGGCGTGCCCGATCTAGTTCCCCAAAGTGACTCGGCAACTCATCGATTGGTTCGGCGAGTCTTTCTGCAACCTGAATTATGAGATTTTACTTGAATTATTTCTAACTCTTTCTGATGTGTTTTCCAGATATGGCTAGGACAAATTGGGACAAGAATGGCATGCCGCCCTGCAAACGAGCATGGGGCATCGTAATAAATAAGGGATCAGCTGTTTCAAACAAAAAGGGAAAGAAGGTACCTCCGAAGGGAGGCAAGGGTAAGGGCAAATCACCTGTACCTGAGAGACTGGAGCACAACTCCGGCAGTGATGGGGAGTCTTTTGATTCTCAGACTGCATTCTCTGAGGATGACCAACCACTACAAACTCGACGAACTGAAATTTGTGCAAGAGTTAGTCAAGATCCCTCTAGGATCTC
This sequence comes from Solanum chiquidenum, assembly GCA_029582725.1. Classification (NCBI taxonomy): domain Eukaryota; kingdom Viridiplantae; phylum Streptophyta; class Magnoliopsida; order Solanales; family Solanaceae; genus Solanum; species Solanum chiquidenum. The sequence goes on along the minus strand of JAJOOS010080419.1, from coordinate 8,211 downwards.
AGAGTCTACCCCCTACTACTGATACAGGACCAGCTCTGGCACAGACGGTGGTTCTAGCACCACTAGTTCAGGGTCCTCTTCCCCGGTCACTCAACCGGCTAATGGACGAGGGATTGAGGACCATTTTAGAGAAGAAGAGACTGTCCATGGATGGTGTGTTGGAAAGGTACGATTTGGTGTGGGACACTTTTCGGTTCCACGGGTTTGACATATGCACCAGGCCCGGAGGCTCATATATCCCCACCAGGGTCAGAGAATTCTACATAGCTTATGGTGATCTAGTACCCCAGGGGAAGAAGAAGTACAGTGCCTTCATACCGATGGCATCCGTGATGGTACGTGGGAGGACTGTGAGATGCAGCAACAATGATATCAATGTTGTACTTGACAGAACTATAAGGTTTGAACACGATTATGAGAGCATGTAAACAACACACACTCTAGATGACCTAAAGGGCTGGCTTGCTCCCCTCATTTCAGACACCACCTCGATGTGGATTGAGGCAGGAGCCCCTATTGAGAAGAAGGACTTAAACATCGCAGCGCTGTATGGTTCGGGTTTATTAGTAGCTCCATCATGCCTTCACAGAATAAATCCATCCTCCGCCACCCAAAGGCAACCTGTCTCAGGTCGATCATAGCCAGGAAGAGGCTAAACTTGGGGCTGATCATAGAGCAGGAGATGGCCATGAGGGCCAAACATTGCTAGACTTCCCTTCTTTCCCAATGCTTATTACAGAGTTATATCAGCGGGCTGGAGTTCCTCGTTACAAGAAGAAAGACATTGAGGACACACCCACATCCTCCACCGATATCTGGTGCATTGAGGCTGAGTACACATGAGATAAGGCAGATAGGAGGAGAGCAGGTCCATTGGATGCATCCCGGGAGGTTGATGTTGAGTCCATATCTGCAGAGGCATCTTTTCCTACTTCGGCCTCTGAGCCTTCAGGTACATCCATTACCACTCCTTCCAAGGCCTCAGGTTCTTCTGTAGATTCCCAGCCTCCTAGGATCACTCAGGCTATGCTCCTCAATATGGGGCACCTAGCCCATTCTGTCGATGTGCGGGCTTCCCGACTGGAGGCCGAGGTGCCCTGGATGATTGAGCGGGCTATTTCAGCTACTTTGACACCGCTCCGAACATAGATTGATGATCTCATGGTGAGAGTAGAGACTTGTGAGAGAGGACATAGGGTTACTTTTGAGGTTACAACTTCGAAAGCTGAGGTTTCTGAGTTGAGGAAGGATGTGGACCATCTGAAGTCCACACACTTTACTACACTATTTGAGTCAGCTAAGGCTCCTAGTGTTCCTGGTGTAGATGTCCCGGCCAATTATGATATGCCTTTAGCTACCACCGGAGATGAGTCTGTGGAGGATGTGACTACTGCTGAGTTAGAGACAGAGACAGATGATGAGTAGCTCTATGCTCAAGAGGCGACCATCTATGAGGACCTGCTTGATTTAGAGGAGACGATAGTATAGTCAGTCATACAAACATCACTGCCAGATACTTCCATGGCAGGCTCTAGTGGAGCTGGTGCTGTTGTTACCCCGGACACTGATGCCCAAGATCAGAGTGTGACCCCGGGCATTGATGCCCTGACAGACGAAACGACTGAGTAGACAAGATTATTTTAACTCCCTCTCTGTTGTTTTTATTAACTTTTGTGTTCTAGTTGCATTTGAGGACAACTACTTTTATTTTATGGGTGGGGTGAGGTATTTCCATATCTACCTCTTGTGATTACATTTTATGTATATATATTGGGTTGTGTGTTTTAATTGTGTTTTGATTCTATCTTGTGGTTATTTCAGCTTGTGGCTCCTTGTTTTAAATGGAAATGGTTTTGGCCTAGTTTGGAAAATTTGTGCCACCTCTTTTGTGTGTGATTGTGGCTGTTCTTGTGCTAAATTGAGTATCAGTAATGATCAATACCGATGACTTAAATAGTGATCTTAATTGAATGAAATGAATGCGCGGCTACTATTAGGCCAAATGAAGTTGCATAGACAATGTGTGGACTTTTTGCATCTCGTTGTGACTAGCCAGTTATCAAATGAGTCTCTTGTGATGAACATTGCACACTAGATCGAATGAGTCTCATTTGATATTGGTGACAATGCCTTGTGTGATGAGCTTACCTTGAACACTGTGTGGTGACACCTAGAATTTTCCCCGTTGGTCTGGTTGACTAAGTGATGCATGTACTTGAAATGATCTTAGGCAACAATCTTAAAGAGTGAAACAACTTGACAATATACCTATTTTGTGACCAACCTTGTGAGATGAGTGAACCTTGCTTGAACCCATTTGAACCTTATCCTTTCTTGGAAGAAACTTGAACATTTGTGACCCCTCTTTATCCATTCACCCATAACTCTCATGAAGTGTGGTGTGTTTGAATAGCCAACTTAGGCAAAAACCCTAAGTTGGGGGTGTGGTGAAAAGAGAAGGCAAATCAAGAAGTGTAAAAAATTCCCCTTTGAGCAATGGTTTGGAAAAATATGGAACCCCTCCATGTAAAAAAAGGAGAAATAAAAGAAGAAAACAAAAGAAAAAGAATGAAAAAAAGTTGTGAAATAAAGTAGTGAAAGTTGCAAAAGAAATAGGGTATCCAGTAGTCCATTGGAAATTGAATAATGGGGTGAATTATGAGCATAATCAAAACGTTGAAGAAAAGGATAAAAATGATGTTCAGACCACATTTCATGAGGGTAGTAGCTACTGAGCCTAAATGACCATACCTTTATATTCAGCCCTGTTACAATCCTTGAAAACAAGTTTGTGATCTTTAGTGAGACGAAACGAATGTTGATTGGAAAATAAGGGTAAACCTATGGGTGTGTTCATCTTTGTGAGTTTGAGAGTCGTATGTGATTCCAGAACTATAGATTGCTGAAGATCTTTGTGTGAATAGGGAATCTTCTTTGTGTGAGGGTATTTGTGTACTTTTGTTGAGCGTGACCTTGCATTTGAAGAAAGTATTGTGAACTTGAGCATCTTTAATAATAGTGAGTCACAATTAGAATCTTTGAGTGCACAATTGATCATTGCATGAGTAATTGAGTCTTGTTGTATGCATTCATGTTGAGTCTTTTGTAGCACTGTTTGAGACATCCTTTTTGAACTGCTAAACTTGAGTTTTATTTGAGGACAAACAAAAGTTTAAGTTGGGGGTGTTGATGAGTTTGAGATTTGGACTCATTTAGGGCTTTATTTAGATAGATTTAGTGTCCACAAATGCTTAATTTGTGCCATAAACTAATGATAAATCTTTGATTTTCAGGTATATGGATTGAGGAACAAAGCAAGGACACTAACATGCAAAAAAGAATAAAACAAACTGAAAAAATCGAAGAAAGGAAAGTCTGGTGATCGCCAAGAGCGTTTGGCGAATCGCCGAATGACTAGTTTCACCGCCTAAAGTTCTAGTGTGCCAGCCCTGAGGGAAGAAACCAAGTCAGCGATAAAAAGGGGCAGTCGGCGCATCACCGAGCAGTTCTGCAAAGCAGTGATAGATCACCCAAAGTTATAGAACCCAAGGTGCTGAATGCCAAGACGAAAATGCAATGGAAGAGATCAAAGGGCGGCTGGTTGAGTGGTTCGAGGAGCCCGACTTACTTCGCCAAATGTCCATTTGTAGCTTATTTTTAGCGACTATAAATTATATTTTTAACATTTAGTTTAGTATCTATCTATATCTTTGAATAATCTTTGGACATATATCTTCTATTGAAATGTTTTAGAAGACTTCTCATTAGAGTTTTTCTTAGCTTTGAAGGATTGGAGTAGTTCACTTTTTGAGAATTTGGAAGTGCGTTTCTAAGATTCTACAAATTGGTGCACTGTAAAGACAAAATCACTCTTACCTAGTTGATGGATAATCGATTCGGTAATGGTTTTTATCTTTTTAAGATGTTAGCATAAAACCCCAATTCTTGGGGTGTGAGCATGTGATTATGGGCTGAAATTGTAACACCCCGACTTTTCTAAACGTCTAAATTAATTCATACATTCGTGGAAAGACAAAGAGGTGAGTAATAAATTTAAAATGATGTGGTATGTCATAATTTAAGTGTTCAAGGGTTGATTTTACTATCGATATGCTACCAGGTACACAACCCATATCTATCCCTCCCTATAGAACGGCTCCTGCAGAGCTGAAGGAGTTGAAGGATCAGCTGAAAGACTTGCTGGATAAAGGCTTTATCAGGCCTAGTGCTTCACCATAGGGTGCGCTAGTGTTATTCGTAAGAAAGAAAGACGTCTCACAAAGAATGTGTATCGATTATCGACAACTCAATAAGGCGACTATAAAGAATAAGTATCCCCTTCCGAGGATCGATGACTTGTTTGATCAGTTACAAGGTGCTAAGTGCTTCACAAAGATTGATTTAAGATCAGGGTACCACCAGATACGAGTTCGGGAGAAAGACGTTCCAAAGACAGCTTTTAGAACCAGATATGGACACTTTGAGTTCTTGGTAATGTCTTTTGGATTAACTAATGCCCCAACAATGTTCATGGACCTGATGAATAGTATATTCAGGCCATATCTAGACTTGTTTGTGATTGTATTTATTGATGATATTTTGGTGTATTCACGTTCAAAAGTTGAGCATGAAAATCATTTACGAGCAGTCCTTCAGGTTATTTGAGACCGAGAACTTTATGCAAAGTTTTCCAAGTGCGAGTTCTGGTTGAACTCTGTAGCTTTCTTAGGCCATATTGTATCACATGCAGGCATTGCGGTTGATACACAAACGATTGAGACCGTAAAGACTTGGCCCAGACCCATGACTCCTACTGAGGTTCGTAGTTTCTTAGGGTTAGCGGGGTACTACAAAAGGTTTATATAGGGATTTTCTTCAATTTCAGCCCCATTAACAAAGCTGACTCAAAAAGCAGCTAGGTTCCAGTGGACTGAGACTTGCGAGCATAGTTTTTAGGAGCTGAAGGACAGGTTGACATCAACACCAGTTCTTGCATTACCAGACGGTTCAGAAGGCTACGTGGTGTATTGTGATGCTTCTGGTGTTGTGTTGGGTTGTATTTTAATGCAACATGGTATGGTTATCGCATATCCTTCATGGTAGTTGAGGAAGCATGAGAAGAACTATCCGACCCACGATTTAGAGTTGGCTGCAGTTGTGCATGCATAAAAGATCTGGAGACACTATTTATATGGCGTTCATGTTGACATCTTCACAGATCATAAAAGCCTTCAATATATCTTTAAACAAAAGGAGTTAAATCTGCAACAACGTCGATGGCTTGAGTTACTGAAAGACTACGACGTGGATATTTTATATCATCCAGGAAAGGCGAATGTGGTAGCCGATGCCCTCAGTCGAAAATCTATGGGTAGTTTATCTCACTTAGGTGTTGAGAAGCGGGAGCTAGCGCGAGAGCTTCATCAGTTAGCTAGCTTAGGAGTCATATTGTTAGAGACAGACGATAGTGGGGTCACAATTCAGGATACAACTGTATCATCTCTAATTGTAGAAGTAAAATCATGACAACAAGAGGATCCTAGCTTAGAGAAGCTTAATCCTAGCTTAGAGAAGCTTAGATCTAAGACTCAAGATCAACAATCTTTAGCATTTGATATAGCAGAAGATGGAGTCCTCAGATATAGCGGTCGATTGTGTGTTCCGAATGTTGCAGGGCTTCGACATCGAATTATGGAAGAGGCACATCATTCCCGTTATTCCATTCACCCTGGTTCGACGAAGATGTACCATGATATTAAGGAGATCTATTGGTGGCAGGGGATGAAGAATGTCATTGCTGAGTTTATTGCCAGTGTCCTAACTGCCAACAGGTGAAGGTTGAGCACCAAAAGCCCGCTGGGCTAGTTCAGGAGATAGCCATTTCTTTGTGGAAGTGGGAAGCAATTAATATGGATTTTCTTACAGGGTTACCTCGATCGCTTTGCAAGTTTGACTCTATTTGGGTAATTGTTGATAGACTAACAAAATAAGCCCACTTCTTACCAGTCAGGGCTACTTTTTTGGCCGAAGACTATGCAGGGCTCTATATTAGAGAGATTGTTAGGCTACATGGTGTCCCAGTATCTATTATCTCTGATAGAGGAGCACAATTTACTGCCAACTTCTGGAAGTCGTTCCAAAAAGGACTGGGGACACATGTTAATCTTAGTACAAACTTTCACCCCCAGACAGATGGTCAGGCTGAGCATACAATTTTGACACTCGAGGATATGTTGCGAGCGTGCGCGCTAGATTTCAAAGGAAGTTGGGATGACCACTTGCCTCTTATTGAGTTCACATACTATAATAGTTATCATTCCAGCATCGGGATGGCACCTTATGAGGCTTTGTATGGGCAAAAATGTAGGTTCCCTTATTGGATGGTTCGAGGTAGGTGAGTCCGGGTTGATTGGACCCGACTTAGTACAACAGATAGAGGAGAAGGTTAAGGTCATTCGGGAGAGGTTGGGAGAAGGTTAAGCTCATTCAGGAGAGGTTGCTAACAGCTCAAAGCCGACAGAAGTCATACTCAGATGTACGACGAAGGGACTTAGAATTTTGTGTTGATGACTGGGTATTCTTAAAAGTCTCGCCTATGAAGGGTGTTATGAGATTTGGCTAAAAAGGGAAGCTTAGTCCAAGATTCATTGGGCCATATCGAATCCTCCGTAGGGTAGGACGAGTGTCTTATGAGTTAGAATTACCTTCGGGGCTAGAATCTGTTCATCCAGTTTTCCATGTATCGATTCTACGGAAGTGCGTAGGAGACCCTTATCGGGTTGTCCCAGTTGAGGATGTTCAGATAGCAAAGGATTTATCCTACGAGGAAACTGCAGTTGCTATATTAGATCAACAGGTCCGTAAATTGAGGACCAAAGAGGTGGCTTCGGTTAAAGTATTGTGGAGAAACAAGAATAGAGAAGAGGTGACCTGGGAAGCTGAGGATGGCATGAGGTCCAAATATCCTCACTTGTTTCATACCCCAGGGTGATGGCATATCAGTTTATATTAGTGAAGTGGGGTAAGATAGCTATCAAATTTTATTTTATTGTTTATTATTATGGTTGTCGTCGTTGTATTTTTGCTCGCACTTTTATTGCGGAGCTATATTGCTTAGCTATTTATGTCGTCCTTTGAGACGCCTAGGTTAAAAATTTATGCGTTTCAGGTTCTGGATAGTCACATTCACAAAGGATGCTATGTCTAAACTTTGGCAACTCCTAAGGTCACAACCGTGTGACTTAGATTTTTTTCATTCGAGGACGAATGTTTCTAAGGGGGGAAGAATGTAACACCCCGACTTTTCTAAACGTCTAAATTAATTCGTACATTTGTGGAAAGACAAAGAGGGTGAGTAATAATTTAAAAATGATGTGGTATGTCATATTTTAAGTGTTCAAGGGTTGTATCTCAAGTTTTGAAGTTAAGCAAGTGGCAAAATAAAAGTTGGCAAAAGTTTTCGTAAGTTCCTTTTTAAAGATTTCTCTGAAATTTGGGTCAAATGTATTGGATGTTTACTCCCAATATATAGAGAGTTATAAGGCCTATTACCCATTAAATCGAAGGCCTACGAGCTTAGTTTCCAATGCACAAAACCCCGTATCAAACCGACATCAGAGTAAAAAGTTATGAAGGTTTTACTAGGGACTGCCGGGGCAGAATCCGGTCGGGTGAAAAATATGGTATGTCGGTTTATTTAGCGTTTTAAGCCATGAAAACATTCCATTTCAGTTCCAAACCAGAGAGAAAGCTTAAGAGAGAGTTCCTAGGGAGTTCTAGCATTATGAAGGTTAGTTTTTGACGATTTCTACGATTAAACATTGCCCCCGTGCCTAGAAACGTAATCCCTACACGTGGCAATCATTTTCCCCTCCTATAAGCTGTGTTTGGAGCTGGTTTTTGAAGATATAAATTGTAGTTATTGGTATTTCTTCAAGGTTTTTACTTTGTTAACTAAGGTAATAATCTCGGGACTCTTCTATCATTCTTTTTATGAATTTCTACGGACGTTTCGACAAGTTGGGGCAATATGGCAAATCTGTCGATTTAAGATTAATTATGAACTGTTTATAGGTGCGTACCAGTTGTGTATATATAGTGTTTGCGAAGCTTTGGACATAAGGAACAACTTTCGTGAAGGAACTATGGCCTTTCGAGCGTTCATTGGAAAGGTATGTTAAGGTTATTCCCTTCGTTGACATGTTTCCTTAG